>OX104064.1:232891449-232957966 GCA_944474145.2 Dicrocoelium dendriticum | reverse complement strand
ACTACACTACACCCTCCCTCCTTCGAGCGCCGTCCCCGGTGCTACCCCGTAGCCCCTCAGCGGGTACTTCAAGTTCACGAGCGACCCCTGGTGGTGAATCTGTCCTCTCTGACTCAATTGACTCAGCTTCTCGTCTACAGTGTTTGAGGCGATTGAAATGGACAACAATGGGTTGACTATTAGGGTTACGATCCTTTATCTTGCAGGTGGCCTCAGAGAGCACACGTTCTACCGTATATGGACCCGTCCACTCGCTGTGAAACTTTGCCGGCACTCCTGATGCTTGAGGTCGGTGTAACCAAACTAAATCACCAACTTTCAGGGGTACGCCAAATACCTGCTTGTCGTAATATTTCTTCTGACGCCGGTGTGCATTCCCTAAATGCACTCGTGCTGACTGATGAGACTGCCAAAGGGAGTATAACAACTTGCTAACATATTCCATAACCGATGACTGTAGCTGTTGCGTCATCGGTAGACTTAGATCCGAAGGTAATCGTGCCTCTCTTCCTGTCCACATAAGGAATGGTGTCTGTCCCGTCGATGAATGTACTGTGCTCCTGTATGCAAGTAGGCATCTGGGCAACACATTGTCCCACTCATTAATATTCCTGTCCGCGAAGGCCTTCAGCAACGATTTAAGAGGACGATTTGTTCTTTCCACTTGCCCATTTCCTTGAGGATGATACGCTGTGGTTCGAGTTTTGTCTATCCCAAGTAACCGACAACCTTCAATTACCAGTGAGCTGTCAAAGCACGATCCTTTATCCGAGTGTAGCTGCCTTGGTGCACCCCAGTGGCAGACCCAATGATTTACCAAAGCTGTTGCCACAGTGGACGTATCCGCCTGTCTTATCGGTATAGCCTCGCACCATTTAGTAAAGTAATCGATCATGACCAAAATAAAGCGATTACCTCTTGGCGTCTCAGGTAAAGGGCCTATGAGATCCACGCCTACTATCTCGTTAGGATAGTCAGCCACCATGGGCTGCAAGGGTGCACGATGAACGATACGAGGGTTTTTAAAGGCACCACATTCTTCGCACGCTTGACAGTAGTTGATCACATCTCTCCGTTGATGGGGCCACCAGAAACGCCGTCGAACCGCTCCGTCCATTTTATTGATCCCTGCATGTCCCATTTCCTTGTGTAAATCGCTCAGTACTTCCCTAACCATAGAATGCGGGACGATGACTCTTCTCGTGTACGTCGGTCCGAAATTGAAAACCAAAACACCTTCTTCGGTGGTCAGGTAATCTCACATGGACCAAAGGCAACGAGCTTCGTAACTTTTCCCTTCCATCTCTTTACTCGTTGGTTTATCGCCGCCATTAAGACGCCTCTCGTAGATCATTGCGGTATCGGGATCGTTCGCCTGTGCCGTTTGCCACCGACCATACTCTGCTCCTTGTAGATTGACGATTGCCACGTGTTGCGTATTACACGAAGGGCACTCTCCATGGTTACGAGGGGGAATTCGTGACAACGCATCAGCATTAGCGTGTTGCTTACCGGGGCGATGTCTGCACTCAAAGTCATATTCCTGCAATTGCTCTTGCCAACGCGCGATTTGGCTTTCGGGGTCTTTAAAATGCTGCAGCCACCGAAGTGACTGGTGGTCTGTGCAAACCAGAAACTTTCGACCTAATAGATAATGTGGGTTTTGTTTGATGAAATACACCAATGCCAACATATCTTTCCTAGTCGTGCAGCAATTTCGCTCCCACGGGCTGAGACTGCGACTACAATATGCCACGACTCGTTCGACACCATCCGATCCGAGTTGTGATAACACCGCTCCAATCGCCTTATCACTCGCATCAGTGTCCAAGATAAAATGGCCAGCAGACGGGACAAATCGGGAAATATTAGCAAAGGGGCCGTGCAGAGAGATTCACGTAGGTGCTTGAAAGCTTCTGCGCACTGCTTCGACCATTCGAACAGGCGACCCTTCTCTAGCAATGAGTGTAATGGGGCTGCAATGGATGAGAAGTTTCGAATAAATCGCCGGTAATATGATGCTAACCCGAGAAAACTACGTAACTGCTCCGTAGTGGTTGGCGTTTGCCACGACCTGACCTGTTCAGCCTTTACCGGGTCCGTTCGAATACCATCTCCAGATATTATAAATAAATAAATAAATAAATATTTTATTCTCGACTATGCGAGGCACGCTCATGGAGGCATGATCAGATATGTACAGACGGTACAAACATTATAATGCAACGTAACTGACACAGCTGGGACAGCTAATGTTAGGAACGTGGGCATTAAATTGGTGGACCAGAGTGTTTTTCGGGTGTTTTCCTTTTAGACCCATCAAGAAGTCGGAGCACCCCTATCAACACCTGGATCGACGACCCGCTCAAGAAGGAACACTTACGGGATTCATCCTATCGTTCCAGTCCCACTTGAACTTGAACTTGTAACAGTAACGCAGAAAATTGTTCATATATCCATGATTGGAACTGTACAATGTTGAAAATGCGAAACCATAAGTTGGCTGTCATGAGATACGGGACCTCAGCTAATAAGAGATTGAGAAACCTGAATGATCCACTGAAAGGTAATGGAAGAGCCCGCACACAAGGAAGGAAAAGGGCAACGTATCGTAGGATGTAAAACGACAACAGTATATACAGATGTAGAAGTCCCAGTGTAACGATCCTATGTAGAATTGCGACGCTAGTTGACCTGCCAGTGTAAAGTTATGGACTGTGACTTTATTCGGTGGCGAGTCACATACGCCACGTTGCAGTGTTGTTAAACGGACATTTGTGGCTTTTTGTAGGGAGAACGCTTGCCAGGCGAAAACCCACCACGTCCTGGAACACTGCCACCAATCCATTGAATGGCAAATTGTAACTGGCTATGTTTCTTGTTAAAAGTCTGTTTGCTCGGTTATTCGCAGTCAGGTTGCGTCCCATTTTTTCCGCTGGTTGATGCAATAACTGGTTGCCTATTGCGTTCCTGGGTCCTGTCCGTTGGTAGGTCGGGTACTAAACATTCTTATTGTATATATGTGCCCTAAGTACGCCACTTCCCTTTTCAAGAGATGACACTTTGAGGGCTTAAGCTTTAATCCCACCCTCAACAAGCATTCCAAAACACTCGCCAAATTGTCAAAGTGTTCAGCTTCCGTCTTTCCATGTACGATGACATCATCCAAATACACGAGGCATTTACGCGGGCTCAGGTCAGCTAATGCTTTTTGCATAAGGCTTTGGAAGGTAGCTGGAACGTTAGATAAGCCAAATGGTATGGTCTGAAACTCGTACAACCCAGAGGGCACGACAAAGGCGGTTTCGCTCGATCGCTCTCTTCTAATTCCACCTGCCAGTACCCGGAAGCCAGGTCAAGTGTGCTAAAATACACAGATCCGCCAAGTGAGTTGAACAGATCGTCGATCCTTGGGAGTGGGTAGGCGTCCTTTCGCGTAGCCTCGTTCAATCTTCGGTAATCGACGCATAATCGGAAGCCACCGTCCTTTTTCTTTACCAGGACAACAGCAGATGCCCACGGGGAGTTGGAGAGTTGGATAACGTTCTTCTCTAACATCTCATCTATCAGCTTCTGTATCTCAACCTGCCAGTGGATTGGAATACGTCTCGGAGGCACTTTAATCGGTATAGCCACACCAGTGTCAATAGCATGTTTCACGAGGCCGGTCCGTCCCAAGTCGCCGGATTTCTATGCAAAGGCATCTGAATAATTTTGTATGACCTGCGCTAATCGTGCCTGTGTTAATGTGTCAGCTGAAAGCCCAATCGACCGTATAAAATCGTCTACACATTGTTGCTCTTTGACACTGCACTCATATAACGTAAAATCCTCAAAATTGCTGTTGCTGCATGCTCTCAGTAGTATGGTGCACGAATCAGTGATTAGTTGGGACCTCTCCAGGTCAAGTCGGCATTTTAACCTCCTCAACAAATCTATTCCGATAATAACATCGAACAGTATCCGATCAGCAACGATAAATTCATGGTTAAACCATGTGCAGGCTTCAACAACGGGGGGCAACGATGGAATCCCGAACAACTAGGGGTAACCCGTTGGCCGCGGTAAGGCGAGCGTTACAAGGTTTTCTTACACAGTTTGAGAAGCTCCTACTCACGCTGGCCCTGATTAGGCTTCTAGCTGCGCTAGTATCCACTAGCCCCAGTAAGCAAATCCCAGCTATCGATAATTCTAGTGTTAGCGACGTCACAATCGAGTTGCAAGTTAGAGATGGTATCACAAATGATGTCATGGTATGCTCACCTGGCGTGTTCCTGTAGCGAGACGATCCGCAGTATGACGTTTGTCTGCGGGGCCAACGAAAACCTGATTGTGCCGGTCGTCTTGGGGCAGGATATCTCTGAAATCGGCCGGGGTTTCCCGTCATTCTTTCAGGTCGGACGCGTCTAAGTCGTGTGTTTCCTCTTACCGCAAAACAGCCAGATGTGGGCGTACCCATCGCTGCATCTATGTCTTCCAAATGGTCACTTGTTTCCAATGCTTCGTCCAAACGGCGTGGAGGGTATCGCAGGAACTCCCTTTTAATAGACGGCGTTTGAACGCCCTCTAGGAGTTGTCCTAAGACCAGCTTTTCACGTCCGTCTGGCGTTTCGTTCACGTATGCGATATCGGCCATCCTCTGCAGCTCACGAACATATGTGCGTATGGTTTCCCCCGGATATTGGTAACGTGCATGGAATGCCCTGCGTAGGGGCGCAAGTAGACCGGGGCGGGCTAATAATCGGCGCATGGAAGAAAAAGTCTCGGTTGTAACTTCTTTCTCCAAAAGTTTACTGTCTGCAACGATATCAAAGGACTCTCCCGAGAGAAGGCCGGTGAGCACAGCTGCTTGTTGGTTGGATGGGAAATGACGCAGATAAAACTAGACTTGCTTTACCCATCTAGGGTACAGCATCCCCAGGGTAAAACGTTCTGGCGGTGGGATAGATGGCATGCTGGTTGAAGAAGTTGATGAAGTCGACATTTTCTGCAAAGTCCGCGATAACATATCGAGCGAAGCGGCGAGCTTTACCGACGGATCATTAGCGTCAAAACTAGTTTCGTCATCGGCTTTGTCGGTTGTCTTCGGCATTATCTTCATTAGACCAGTGATACAGGATTCCTGATGAACGTGCCTCGGCAGGGTCGCCAATATTGTAGTGTGCAAGCTAGGGAGAATTCCGCAGATTGGAACTGGAGATTTATTAAGCAACACGTAGCAAAAGTCAATCTTCTTCTGCTTGCACTTCTTCCGTTAAAGCACACGACCAGGTTCCTGCAAGGCAAATGAAAGCGCAGCGTAAACACCAGTTCAAAGTCAAGCAGCGCGCCACGACAGTTTCCGTGCCACACTAAAATACGTTATTTTGTCAAGGTCATTGGCGTCCTTTTGTAAAACGCAAGCACGGAAGAACGCCAAGGGTTGAGAACGAAGTTCTATTACACAACACGTAGCCTCTACAAAAGGTAATAAACATGAGGTAAATTGGAACAAAGGAAGTTCAAGTTCAATTGGGACCGGAACAGTAGGAAAATCCCGCGAGTGTTCCACCTTCGAAAACGTCGTTGCTCCAACAGGGAAACCGGTGCCTTGATGTGCCAAGGGAGAACCAAATCAACACACACGATTCATATGGTCAACCAAACAATGTCCAAGTGCCCTGCACTAGCAGTCCCCGTGGTGCGGCCACGTGCAGATTAAAATAAACAGTAGTGTCAGTAAAGAAAAGCAAACAAAGGAGAAGACAAGCTAGTCGAATATCGTAGGCAATATTAAGAGGTAAGTTAAAATGAGTTAAAGAAGCATAGGCTGTAGTAGACGAAGAAAATTTTAAGACGCGAAGGGGAAGACTTTAAACTGTAGACCGAGAGCGTCAAGTCGCTGCTCGAACTCTTTCATCGTCGGTGCCATCACAACGTTTGCAGGCAACGTGTTCCGATAAGCTAGAACCCTACGCGATAACTTAAAATAAATAAATAAATAAATATTTTATTCTCGACAAAGCGAGACACGCCTTTTGGGCATGATCAGCATATTGCATTATTTTACATGATAGCGGAATAAGCAGCACCAACAGTGGGAGTAGTACAGTTGGAAACAGTAGTGTGGGCCCATAGAGCCCAAATGTTGTATGTAGTCTATGTACACAGAATGCGAGAGGTAAAGATGGTAATCAGATCACTTATATGGTAGGTTGATGAGGAACTAGTCCGATGAGGTCCCGTAAGCAATGTAGGTCATTGAGGGAAGTATAAGGAAACGGGTGAAAAATACTTAAGAAGAGTGGTATGTCACTAATCAGATATGTAGGCGTGTTCGTGCGAGAGCCGATATATGCACAGAACTTGTAAATGTGGTGTCGGTCAACTTGCTAATGTCTTATGTGCGGTGACTTTATTGAGTGGCGAATCACATCCGCCACGTCGCAGTGTTGTAAAACAGACATTTGTGGCTTCTTGTAGGGAAAACGCTTGCCAGACGAAGACCCACCACGTCCTGGAACACTGCCGGCTGCTGATATAACATTGGCAAGGTTGTATCTGACCGATTACCCTCGCGGATATTCGCAGTCACGTAACGCCAATTTGTTTCCTATGGCTGTGTAGTCGCCCTCGGAGTCCAGTACGAGTGGTTGGAGCTGTTGAAGTCAGACGACTCAGGTGACTTGTATTGAATTGATCAGTTTCCTAGGTTATTTGGTGTGTCATGATTATGAAGTGCGGGATTTTTCTTTGTTCTTTATTGAATTCTTGCCCATGGGAGCGTCGCAGGTACGTCTTCAGCGGTGTTTGGTGCAGGTAATGTTATCCTGTAGAACAAGGGTGAGAAGAAAAACCGACCAAGCAAACTGCCAACAAAATTGAACAGGACTATTTTAGTGTATAAATATAAAATTTATGGTAAAGTTGTGCTGGCTGAAATCAATGAAGTGACCGATGAGCTGAGGTTAGTGGTACCTATACCGCCAATGAATAGTTGCGATATGAACGAAGAGAGACGCCAAACAAGAGAGGAGGACGTTAATGTGAGCTGAGAAACATGATAGTGGAGCCGAGAGCCAAACTCAATCAGAGACCGGAAATTCGGATTTCGGTAGGCGTTACCAAGCATAGAGATAATGATTCAGACAAAGAAGAGTATCGCAAGGTTGTAACTTATACCAATGAGAACTTGAGTCGATGACAGCCGGTGCTCAAAATAAGAGAGGCCTTGGCTTGAGACCTATAGGCATTTGGAGCCTCAGAGGACTGACTTGGCCAAAATGTTTTGGAATGAGACGCTCAGAAAGAAAGGTAACCAAAAGAGAACTGGGATGTTGCGCTGACGATAGCGATAACTATACCGCCAATGACCTGTTGCGATATAGACCAAAAGATAGGCAAAACAAGGGAGGGGAACGTAATTGTGAGCTAAGGTTCATGATGGTGGAGCCGAGAGGCTAAGGTCAATCAGAGACCTGAAATTGCAACTTCGCATGGGACCAAGCATACAGGTAATGAGCCAGACGGAGGCCAGTATCATGAGGCTCTTTCTTATGCCAATGTATAATAAATAAATAAATAAACGTTTATTCTCGACAATGCGAGACACACCAGTACAGGCATGATCATGATTAGCTAACATAGTGTGATCAAAATGTACAGAGTACATGTTTGGCATAACAGTGAATGTAAGTGTATGGGTGTATATATGTATGTAATTGTCTATGAATGTAGCTTGTATTTTTGTAGGCGCCGCAGAATTCTTGGCTGTTTGTTATCGGTAGGAATGTGAGAATAAGCGATCGATGTCCGTGAGTTGGATACCATTTTCCGGATGTCCACGGCCCAGTGACTTTATTTTGTGGCGAGTCACATCCGCCACGTCACAGTGTTGATAAGCAGACATTTGTAGCTTTTTATAGGGAGAACGCTTGCCGGGCGAAAACCCACCACGTCCTGGAACACTGCCGCCGAAATATTTGCTGGAACGGGTTAAACCCGAACCACCCAGCTGGCACCACGAGGAGGTTGTTCGGCTAGCCAGCCTTTGTTTAAGACCTAAAGGCATTTGGAGCCGGAGGCCGGTGCGGTCCAGGAGGTTTAAGAGTGCGTGGCGCAGTAGGAAAGTGGATCAAATGTGGCCTAGTATTTTGTGCTGACGCTATGGGAACCTAAACCACCATTGTACCGATGCGAAATGGACCAGAGAAGAGGCCAAAGAAGAGAGGGGGACGTAATTGTGAGCTGAGAAGCATGAGATTGGAGCCGAGGGGCAAAACTCAGCCAAGGACCTGAAATTACAATTTCGGTAGAAGGACAAAGCATGCAGGTAATGTACCAGACGGAGGCGAGTACATGAGACAGTTAATTATATAAATGTGAACGTTTGCCGACGGCAGCCGATGCTCGACTGAGAGAGGCCTTGTTTTGAGACCGTTGGGTATTAGGGGCCTGAGAGGCCGGACAAGTCCAGTAGGTATAATAATAAGTGTCACAGTAGCAAAGAGAATCAAACGGGGGCTAGTAAGCTGCGCTGGCTTTAGAGATACCTGTACCGTCACTGAGCCGATGCGATATGAACCAAAAGAGAGTCCAAATAAGAGCGGAAGACGATACTTGTGAGCAGAGAAGAATGATTCGGACGGATACGAGAATCATGAAGCCGTTACTTATACCATTGAGAACCTTAATCGGTGGCAGCCGATCCTCAGAGGAAGAGAGGCCTTGGCTTGAGACCTACAGGCACTTGAAGCCTGAGAGGCCGGAGTGGTCCAATGGGTTTAACGATGAGTGCCATAGTAGGAAAGAGAATCACACGGGTGCTAGTAAGTTGCGTTGACGTTAGAGGCACCTATACCGCCATTGAACCAATGCGGTAAAAAACAATAAAGTGGCCAAACAAGAGAGGGGAACGTAATTGTGAGCTGAGATTCATGATGGTGGAGCCGAGAGGCAAAAGTAAATCAGAGACCTGAATTCGCATCTTTGCAGTGGACGAAGCATACAGGTAAGGAGCCAGACGGAGGCCAGTATCATGAGGCTGTTTCTTACGCCAATGCGCATTTCAATCGATGCTCAAAGGAAGAGAATCCTTGGTTTGAGACCCATAGGCATTTGGAGCCTGAGAGGCCGGACTAGTCCAAGTGGTTAAGGAGTGAGAGCCACAGTAGCAAGAACATATAGCGACGTCTGGGATTAGGCGTACAGATAATGAATCGGAAGGAGACGAAAATCATGAGGCCGTTAGTTATACCATTGAGAACCTTTATCGATGGCAGCAGATCCTCAAAAGAAGAGACGCCTTGGCTTTAGACCTATAAGCATTTGGAGCCTGAGTCGCCGGACTAGTCAAAAAGGTTTAAAAGTGAGTGCCACATTAGGAGAGATAATCAAAAAAGGCCTAGGATGTTGTGCTGACGCTATTGTTACCTACATCACCTTTGATCGAATGCGATATGGACCAAAAGGGAGGCCAAACAAGAGATGGAGACGATACTTGTGAGCTGAGAAGAATGGCAGTGGTGCCGAGAGTCAAAATTAATCAAGGACCGGAATTTTCGATTTCGTAGGGGGACCAAGCATACAGATAGTGAATTGGACAGAGACGAGAACCATGAAGCCGTTACTTATAACATTGAGAGCCTTAGTCGATGGCAGCCGATCCTCAGAGGAAGAGAGGCCATAGTCTGGGACTATAGGCATTTGGAGCCTGAGAGGCCGGAGTAGTCCAATAGGTTTAACAAGGAGTATCACAGTAGCAAAGAGAATCAAACGGGGGCTAGTAAGATGCGCTGACGTTAGAGGCACCTATACCGTCATCGAACCGATGCGATATCGACCAATAGAGAGGCCAAACAAGAAAGGGGAACGTACTTGTGAGCGGAGCATGATAGTAGAGCCAAGATGCAAAACTCAATCAGAGACATGAAATTGCAATATGCAGGGGTCCAAACATACTGTTAATGTATCAGACGGAGGGGAGTACATGCGGTTGTTACTTGTGTCAATGGGAATTCAATTGGTGCTCATAAGAAGCGAAGCTTTGGTTTGAGACCTACAGGCATTTGGAGCCTGAGAGGCGGGACTAGTCCAAAAGGTTTAGGAGTGAGAGTCACAGTAGTAAGAACATATAGCGACGCCTGGGATTATGCATGCATATAATGAATCGGGCGGAGACGAGAGTCATGAGGTCGTTACGTATACCATTGAGAACCTTAATCGATGGCAGCCGATCCTCAGAGGAAAAGAGGCCTTGGCTTGAGACCTATAGGCATTTGGAGCCTGAGGCCTGAGTAGTCCAATGAATTTAACGATGAGTGCCATAGCAGCAAAGCGAATCAAACGGGGGCTAGTAAGATGCCCTGACGTTAGAGGTACCTGCACCGCCATCGAACCGATGCGATATGGACGAAAAGAGGCCAAACAAGAGAGGGAGGCCATGCTTGTGAGCTGAGAAGAATGATAGTGGAGCCGAGAGGCAAGATTAAACTAGGACATGAGCTTTCGATTTAGGTAGGGGTCCAAGCGTACCGATAATGAATCGGACGGAGACGAGAATCATGAAGCCGTTACTTACACCGTTGAGAACCTTAATCGATGGCAGCCGATCCTCAGAGGAAGAGAGGCCTTGGCTTAAGACCTATAGGCATTTGGAGCCTGAGAGTCCGGAGTAGTCCAATGGGTTTAACGATGAGTGCCATAGTAGGAAAGAGAATCACACGGGTGCTAGTAAGTTGCGTTGACGTTAGAGGCACCTATACCGCCATTGAACCAATGCGATATAAAACAAAAGAGAGGCCAAACAAGAGAGGGGAACGTATTTGTAAGCTAAGATGCATGATAGTGGAGCCGACAGGTAAAAATCAATCAGCGACATAAAATTGCAATTTGCAGGGGTCCAAGCATATTATAATGTATCAGACGGAGGCGAATACATAAGTTGCCGAAACCCGGTCAGACCGGGGTTTGTGCAACTTTAATGGGTGGCCACGAAAGTTTGGCATTCAAGTTGGGCCAAACAGTCCGGGCAAATCAGGACCAATCTGACCCATCAATATACGATATGTGAGGACCAAGTCGCCCCAAAGTTGCCTGTAATACATGGAAAACACATCCAACTTACGTAGCCTCTCCGGGTACGTCTGCTTCTTTAATTTGTACACCATTTTCCTCCCGGTCCGCAGGACTCGTTCAACTGCTATCTTGTCACGAACCAGGCATGGAGAACAAGCCTGGAAGCAGCATTCCAAGTGCGGCCTTACAAAAGCCGAAAATAGTCTAACGAGCATGTCGGTGGTCATGCTCCCGAATGACCTGCGGATCATCCACAACACGTTGAAGCCTTTACGAGCAGCTGCCTTCCAGTGTTCACTGGACTTGAAGTCAGATGACAGCAAAACACCGAGGTCAGCTTGGAGTTGAACTCGCGGTACCTCGTTGCCCCCAAGCAAATAACGCGTCGGCGGGTCATTCGGAGCAACGAGTAAAACGGAACATTTACTTACTTAACGGGCAACTGCCACAAAATTGACCAGTCCTAAAGTCTATCCAGAGCCTCCTGTAGAGTCAGTGGACCAATCGGCTCGTCTATCGTGAACCAGAGTTTCAAGTCATCCGCAAACATTAGGGATGGCGCACCCAATTCATCAGCTAGGTCATTAACGTATAAAGTAAAGAGAAGGGGGCCAAGAACCGAACCTTGCGGCAAGCCACTGAGAACACATTAGCGGAAGGACAGGCTTGAAACCACCCGCACACACATTTCCCTTCCGATTAGGAAAGCTGAAATCCATCATAAGCTTGGTCTAGAAATACCACAGGAATTCAGCTTCTACAAAAGGCGTGAATGTGGAACGGTGTCAAAAGCTTTGGAAAAGTCAATAAACAACACGTTTACTGCCTTTCCGCAATCAACGGCTTCGGCCCAGTGTTCACGAGCCGTTAACAAGTTAGTAAGGCAATAATAGCCCTTACGAAAACAGTGCTGAGAATGATTATGCGACTCAAACGCTTTCAAATGTCCTTCGAGAGCGTCCATCAGGAGCTTTTCCAATAACTTGATTAGCACGCCCGTTAAACTGACTGGTCTATAATTATCAGGGAGGTGCTGATCACCTTTCTTAATAATGGAACAAACAATAGCCTCCTTCCAGTCTTTGGGTAGAGAGCAGCCTCGTAGACACTTCACAAAAAGTTGCGTAATCGGACGGCAAAGTTCATCAGCCAACTCGTACAACAGTTTGGGATGAATAGCATCTCCACCGGCAGCTTTATTGGGATTTAATTGCCTCAAAAGCCGGAGCACTTGAGCCTCGGTTATAGAAACCTCCTCTAAGTGGGAGCACTAGGGGAACTTGTGCCTGGAGACGGATATGCGGCGGCTGTGACTCTCTAACATAAATCCCAGCATACTGTTCTCCGAGCAAACAAGCTTTTTCGTGATCCGTGATAACAGCAGTGCCGTCCGGGCCGAACAACACTTTGATGCACGAATTCCTGCTGCTTCGCCTTTTGACATAAGCGAAGAAGCGTTTCGGGTTTGATGAGGCTATACGAGCAAGCTCTACTTCATGCTGTAGACGAGCACCACGTAGATCCTGCCTGCATGCATTTCGAACCTCACGATATCGCTTGAAAGTTCATAATGAAGGAGCAGATAAGTAAGTACGCCAACATCTGGCACGTCTGTTAAGTTGTTTGCGAACAGCAGAATCAAACCAGGGTGGCTTTGCCCTAGTTTTCTTCCTGCAAGATAGTTGTATATGGGGGAGAGAGAGCGCACTCAAGTACGATTTAAATCTTTCCCAGGTCGTTTGAATGTCGTCACTTTCCAAAATGATACAAGGTGACTTTGCGGCTTTGGCTTTCATTGTCTGAAAGTCCGCGCGTCATATATTTGGCGCTCGGTCGGGATGATCATTAGTCTGACGACGAAGGACGCACTTAAATGAGAGACATGCGTGGTCGCTAGCACCGAAAGGTGAGTTGTATACAATATCCGTGACAAAATCAATGGATTTAGCGAAGATCAATTCCAAGAGGGACGGGTTTTGACCCATCATGAATCTAGTAGGCCGATCGACAAATTGGAGCAGGGAAGCATGCAAGGCCAGCTCGAGAAGCGCGGTAGCCAAACACCTTGTAACAGCGTCGCAGGAAAAATTCTGCCAGTCAACGTCGGGAAGATTGAAGTCCCCCACCACTAAACACCTATTTGCCGAATGCTCGCGGATGAAATCAGCAAGCCCCGAAGCAACGCTGTCGGGGCTTCTATAGACCAGCACAACTTTAAGTTGCGCGGAGGCAATACACAGGTTACCTGCGAGTGCCGCAACCTCACCCTCTGATGATGTGAAACTATACGTCTTAAAGACAGTAAGTGCGGAGCTAACGTACAAAACAACGCCACCTCCGCGCCGAGCAGAGGTGCGATCACATCTCAGCAGTGGGTAGGCTGGCAAGCACACTTCACTGTCCGCGACGTCGGTGGACAACCACGTTTCAGTGAATGCGAGTACATCTGGACGGCAGTCGTCGACAAGAGCGCCGACTTCGCACAGCTTGTTCCGCAGGCTACGCACATTTCTTAAGAGCACCTGAAGGGATTTAACATTGTGAGTCCGGGATCGTGCGCCACCAGAACCGGCTCTAGTAGGGCGGAAGTGGACCGCCGGCTCACCACCCGAAAACCCACCAAGCGGAGACCATTTACTCCTGCTTCACGGAGGGTTTTAAGATCCTTCACAGCTTCCCGCATTTTCAGCCTATCCGCCAAAGGGAAGTCTGGGTGCACAATGACACCAATGCTCTTGAACTTAAAGGCGAAACGCAGAAGTGCTTGGCGCTCCTCCGGAGTTAACAGAACAACTTGCAACAAGCGAGAGCGAGACTGGTCGTTTGGCAAGTTACCGAGTCTGGTTAGTTTGCGCACAGTCACGCCGGGGAAGCCGGGAGGCAGGAGTTTGGTAATGCATACTCTAAACCACTTAAGGTCATCTAGCATACGGTCTTTCGGGAGAACAGCAGAAGACTCAGTGGCGTTTCTGAAAATAACATTGCAGTCGGTATACGAGTCGCCGCGACGCGGAGTATTTACCGAACGCTCCATGGACGTCGGTGGTTTCATTTTAGTGTTCGTTTTTGTAGACTCTAAAGCCGTAAATGTCTCCAGTTGCAACGATTCCGTAGCAGTAGAATTCGAGGGGGGAATGGGCCCCCGACGGACCTCTTAAGTCCGCCTTTGATTTTGCCGCTATTTTACCCTTCTTTCGCCTTCGTTTGACAAGGGCAGAAACCTGCTGCTCTCCTTCGCTAACAGCCGAAGCAACCACGCTGTCTGAGGGTTCGTTACTAACAAGGTCTTTGCTAACAGGTAAACTGACATTCGCCAGTGAACAATCGGATGCAGGATCAGACAACTTGCCAGTGCCTTCTATTATCTCCTGACAGAGAAGACCTGAGCGTTATAGGCCCTTCACAATCCATTCAACTTTCCTGTCTAGCGAGACCATCAGAGACAACAAACTTTCCAGAGAAACAGGACTGCTCTTTACTGGCGTGTAACGCTCAGTCCTGGGCATACAACAGTCATTACAACGGTAGAGTAAACTCTCGCTACTGGACAAAAGAGCATACTATCTACGATCCAAGCCAGTACAGGCCTTATGGAACCAACGGTTACTGATATCGCACTGCATGCTCCCGGTCGAATCTGTAACCGCTTCTAGACAACCCACTTTACCACACATGACCACAGAGTCGTCAGAAGGCGGACACGGCGAGTTTAAGCGGCGTTTGACAACCATCGTGACGGAGAGGGTTTAGAGAAAGAATTGAATTTAATAGATAAGAAGCAAAGATGTGAACCGGATTACGGTGATAACTTATGCAGGCGACGAGGTCACCAGTCGGAAACACCAAGTGTGACACAAGGGTATTCAAATGAACTCACCAAGTCACAAAGCGGAAGTGGACTCCAAGGATATAACAATAGGACCTTTGCGATGGAGCAGAGGCTGACACACGGATAACTGAAGATCCACTGATCAGTTCGACCAAGAATTGAATCAAGTAAATCCGCCTTTGACGAATGGAAAAGATCGCACAAGAGGCAAGGTAGCTGGGTAGCCTCCAGTGGTCAAAAGACGGGTAATGACACTGTGACTAGCTGACAACAAGGGAACAAAGACCATGTTTACTAGCAGGAATGTTCGCAGTTGGCGCTGGGCGAGATTACAGGAACGAAGCTTTCTCAACCCCGTTTGAACTACAAGAAACACAAGGTCAAGCTTTTTGGTCAGAGTTATTCAACACTGTTTCCACAAAAGGCTTCCGAGAAAGAAGACTCAAGCGGTGAAACACGACAACCACGCCGTGACGAAGGTGTAGGGGTTGTGATTACACGGTATTTTATCTTTGTTTTTATCATTTCCCTTACCGATCGTTTTGTACCATTTGTTTAAATTCACAAATTTTGAATGCAACAATTTATACGCGCTCGCGTCGTGCTGCTTTCGGTTTTGCTGCTGCTTGTGATTGTGCTGCTGCCACGTCTATCAATTACTCGGATTATTTGTTAGAATCTCTAGTCGGCATCGGACGAATATCGATTGAAGAAGGAAGTATAACGCAAGTGTATTGATTTATCCTCTATTTTGTGTTGCCTAAGATTGCATTTTGCCCCAGCACTCGAACTCATTAGGTAACGGTCCGCTACATAATTGGTGACCCCGTATTTATGCATACCTTGTTTTTTCCTCATTATGTATGCTCAACCTTCTCGTGAACAGCCATCCGAAAATTCCGTTACATTTTCGTTGCCATCCTTCGATGTGTCGAACCCACGTGTTTGGTTTATTCAAGTTGAACCTATCTTTCTTTTCCGTAAGGTTACCTCGCAGTCTACAATGTTTTCATATGTTACTGCCCATTTACCTACACACGTGGCTTCAGAGATCATTGATATCCTCGACCCTATGCCGACTGACTCATGAAATCCCTAAGGCAGCCATCTTAAAACGTACTACCTCATCCGACGGGTCAGGCCTCCAACAGCTACTCTCCGGCGTCGAGCTTGGTGATCGTACACTGTCTCAGCTCCTGCGACATATGCGATCACTTGTCGGTTCAGCAACCTTGGATGATTCCATCCTTCGCAAACTCTGGATAAGTGTCTTCCAGCAAACACGACGGCGATACTAGCTGTATCGTCTAAGGACATTCCACTGAATAAGCTGGCGGAAGCGGCCGACAAGGTACACGAACAATTCTTTAAAATAGCTGTGAATCACGTGGTTGAGGCGTCCACGAGAAGCACTTCAGGGACTGCCACACTAGCAAGAGGCTCTCAAAGTTAGAACTCAGCATTTCCCACCTTAGCCGCGCACGAACACCATACCAAAGATTCCCTTCCCCTTTTGCCTCTCGGCTCCACCATTATGACTCTCAGCTCACAATTACGTTCCCCTCTCTTGTTAGGCCTCTCTTTGGGTCCATATCGCATCGGTTCAATGGCGATATAGGTAGCACTAGCGTCAGCGCAACATCCTAAGCATCCTTTGATTCCCTTTGCTACTGTGGTACTCATTTTTAAAACTCTTCTACTAGTCCTGCCTCTCAGTCCCCAAATGCCCATAGGCATCAAACCAAGACCTCTCTTCTTTTGAGGATCGGCTGCCACCGATTAAGGTTCCCAATGATATAAGTGACAGCCTCATGGTCCTCCTCTCCGCCCGATTCACTATCTGTATGCCTAACCCCAGGCGTCGCTACATATTCTTGCTACTGTGGCTCTCACTCCTAAACATTTTGGACTAGTCCCGCCTCTCAGGCTCCAAATGCCTATGGGTCTCAAACAAAGGCTTCTCTTCCTTTCAACATGGATTAAATTCTCATTGACACAAGTAACAGCCGCATGGACTCCCATCCGTCTGATACATTATCAGTATGCTTGGACCCTTGCAAATTGCTAGTTCAGGTCTCTGCTTGAGTTTTGCATCTTGGCTCCACTATCATGCATCTCCGCTCACAATTACGTGCCCCTCCCTTGTTTGGCCTCTCTTGGTCCATATCGCATCGGTTCAGTGACAGTATAGGTACCTCTAACGCCAGCGCAGCTTACTAGCCCCCGTTTGATTCTCTTTGCTACTGTGACACTCATTATTATACCTACTGGACTGGTCCGGCCTCTCAGGCCCCTAATACTCATCGGTCTCAAATCATGGCCTCTCTCAGTCGAGCATCGGCTGCCGTCGGCAAATGTTCTCATTTGTATAATTAATTGCCTCATGTACTCGCCTCCGTCTGGTACATTACCTGCATGCTTTGTCCTTCTACCGAAATTGTAATTTCAGGTCCTTGGCTGAGTTTTGCCCCTCGGCTCCACTCTCATGCTTCTCAGCTCACAATTACGTCCCCCTCTCTTCATTGGCTTCTGCTCTGGTCCATATCGCATCGGTACAATGGTGGTTTAGGTTCCCATAGCGTCAGCACAACATACTAGGCCACATTTGATTCGCTTTCCTACTGCCCCAGGCACTCTTAAACCTCCTGGACCGCACCGGCCTCCGGCTCCAAATGCCCATAGGTCTTAAACAATGGCTTCTCTTCCTTTGATCCTGGTTTACAGTTTTCATTGGCATAAGAAACAGCCTCATGATACTGGCCTCCCTCTGGCTCAATACCTGTATGCTTGGTACCCTGCAAAATTGCAATTTCAGGTCTCTGTTTGACTTTTGCCTCTCGGCTCCACCATCATGAGTCTCAGCTCACAATTACGTTCCCCTCTCTTGTTAGGCCTCTCTTTTGGTCCATATCGCATCGTTTCAATGGCGGTATAGGTAGCACTAGCGTCAGCGCAACATCCTAGGCATCCTTTGATTCCCTTTGCTACTGTGGTACTCAGTTTTAAATCTGTTCTACTAGTCCTGTCTCTCAGTCCCCAAATGACTATAGGCATCAAACCAAACCTCTCTTCTTTTGAGGATCGGCTGCCACCGATCAGATTTCTCATTGGTATAATTAACTGCCTTGTGTGCTCGCCACCGTTTGATACATTATCTGCATGCTTTGTCGTTCTACGGAAATTGCAATCTCAGGTCCCTGGTTGAGGTTTGCCTCGCGGCTCCATTCTCATGCTTCTCAACACACAATTACGTCCCCCTCTCTTGTTTGGCCTCGCTTTTGGTCTATATCGCAACAGTTCAATGGCAGTATAGTTATCACTAGCGTCAGCGCAACATCCCAGTTCTCTTTTGGTTACCTTGCTTTCTGAGCGTCTCATTCCAAAACATTTTGGCCAAGTCAGTCCTCTGAGGCTCCAAATGCCTATAGGTCTCAAGCCAAGGCCTCTCTTATTTTGAGCACCGGCTGTCATCGACTCAAGTTCTCATTGGTATAAGTTACAACCTTATGATACTCTTCTTTGTCTGAATCATTATCTCTATGCTTGGTAACGCCTACCGAAATCCGAATTTCCAGTCTCTGATTGAGTCTGGCTCTCGGCTCCACTATCATGCATCTCAGCTCATATTAACGTCTTGCTCTCATGTTTGGCGTCTCTCTTCGTTCATATCGCAACTATTTGTTGGTGGTATAGGTACCACTAGCCTCAGTTCATCGGTCACTTCATTGATTTCAGCCAGCACAACTTTACCATAAATTTTATATTTATACAATAACATAGCCCTGTCCAATTTTGTTGGCAGTTTGCTTGGTCCGTTTTTCTTCTCACCCTTGTTCTACAGGATAACATTACCTGCACCAAACACTGCTGAAGACGCACCTGCGACGCTCCCATGGGCAAGAATTCAATAAAGAACAAAGAAAAAACCCGCACTTCATAATCATGACACACTAAAGAACCTAGGAAACTGATCAATTCAATACAAGTCACCTGAGTCGTCCGACTTCAACAGCTCCAACCACTTGTACTGGACTCCGAGGGCGACTACACAGCCATAGGAAACAAATTGGCGTTACGTGACTGCGAATATCAGCGAGGGTAATCGGTCAGATACAATCTTGCCAATGTTATATCAGCAGCCGGCAGTGTTCCAGGACGTGGTGGGTCTTCGTCTGGCAAGCGCCTTCCCTGCGAAAATCCACAATTATCTGTTTAACAACACTGCGACGTGGCGATGTGACTCGCAACTCAATAAAGTCACCGCACATAACACATTAGCAAGTTGACCGACACCACATTTACAAGTTCTGTGCATATATCGGCTCTCGCACGAACACGCCTACATATCTGATTAGTGACATACCACTCTTCTTAAGTATTTTTCACCCGTTTCCTTATACTTCCCTCACTGACCTACATTGCTTACGGGACCTCATCGGACTAGTTCCTCATCAACATACCATATAAGTGATCTGATTACTATTTTTACCTCTCACATTCTGCGTATATAGACTACATACACCCTTTGGGCTCTATGGTCCCACACTACTGTTTCCAACTGTACTACTCCCACTGTTGGTGCTGCTTATTCTGCTATCATGTAAAATAATGCAATATGCTGATCATGCCCAAAAGGCGTGTCTCGCTTTGTCGAGAATAAAATATTTATTTATTGATTTATTTACAAGCAGACCTCGCAGTAACTCCCGCAGACGAGCATCGTGCTCCTATTGCTACGTCCATAACCGGTTTGGTAATGCTGCACGAAACTGCCGCCCAGGGTGCACTCACTCAAAGGTTTTCGCTACTTCCAAATCGGGAAACGTCGAAGCCATCCAGCAATGGCGACGGCTGCCGCTGGCCAACTTATCAGTCGTCTCCTTTACGTATTTGATTCCACGACTTAACTTCAGGTTTTGGTCGATACAGGCGCAGAAATCAGCGTTATACCACGATCTTTGGAAAAACGCCCTCTGCAACAAGTCGGGCTTACCTTACAGGCGGCTAACCAGACTAAGATCGCGACATACGGCCAGAAGCTGTTTCACCCAAGCCTTGGTTTATGACGCAAATTTCCTTTTATCTTCACCATCGCAGACGTCCAGAGACCCATAATTGGCATCGACTTTCTTAGCAAATTCGGCCTCGTCGTCGACCTACGTGGAAGGAACTTACCGGACGACAGCACTTCGCTCACTGTCCCTTGCCATCTCGCCCCAGTCTCTTCCTTCGAACTTCGCGTACGCATGCCAGGCACCACGCCGTATTCATCATTGCTTCAACAATTCTCGGCTTTGGTCCATTTTAATACCGACTCTACCGAGCCTAAACACTAGGTTCGTCATCATATCGTCACCACAGGCCCACCTTTGTCAGCCAAACCGAGACGTCTTCCACCTGACAAGCACCAAGCGGCTAAACGCGAATTCGAGCACATGCTCAACCTCGGAATCATTCGCCCATCCAATGGTTGTTGGGCCTCCCCGCTTCATCTGGTAGCCAAAAAGTCCGGTGATTGGCGTCCGTGCGTTGATTACCGGGCACTTAACGCCGCTACCATTCCTGACAGGTACCCTACCCCTCATATCCAAGATTTTTCATTGGGATTGTTCGGGAAATCCACCTTTTCTAAAATTGACCTTGTCAGGGGGTAACACTAAATTCCCATGGCCCCGGAAGATATCGCAGAAACGGCAGTGACCACCCCTTTTGGCTTGTATGAGGTTCTCCGTATGCCGTTCGGTCTCCGAAATGCCGCACAATCCTTCCAACACTTCATGGACCAAGTTCTCCGTGGGCTTGACTTTGTCTTTGTTTACATTGATGACGTTTCAGTTGCAAGTGATTCTGCAGACGAAAACTTAACTAATCTACGAACACTTTTCGAACTTTTCGCACAGCATAGTGTCACCATTAACCCTGACAAATGCGTACTTGGCCATACTTCCATCGATTTCCTAGCCCACAGAGCTGACGCCAACGGGATTAGCCCCTTGACTGATAAAACGCAAGCCATACTGGATTACCCATTGCCACAATCCGTTAAAAACCTGCGCCGTTTTCTCGACATGGTTAATTACTCCGGACGGTTTATGCATGGCTGTGCTGCAATACTTCAACCTTTAACAGATTTGCTCAAAGGTAATCCCAAAAAGTTCACCTTCACTCCAGATGCCGAAGAAGCGTTTAACACCGTCAAGCAAAGGCTGAGCCAAGTTACTTAACCCGTATACTTGAGAACGGACGACAGCGCCACTATCATTCTCAAGACAGACGCTTCACAATCCGCCGTTGGTGCCGTATTGCAGCAGCTCGTGGATAACGAAATTCAACCCTTGTCTTTCTTCTCACGGAAGCTTCAACCTGCCCAGACCAGGTACAGTACGTTCAGTCGAGAGCTCCTTGCCATGTACCTGGCTGTAAAGCATTTTCCTCACATTCTTGAGGGTCGACGTTTTGTTATCTTGACAGATCATATGCCCCTTGTGTATGCTTTTGTGCAACTTCTGACCGTTACTCCCCTAGAGAGACTCGACATCTTGATTATGTTTCCCAGTATTGTGTTGATATTCGCTATATTGACGGTCCTAACAACCTTGTCGCCGACGCATTATCCCGTGCTCACATCCATCAGTTTTTCACGCTCACCCATTGATCTAGAGCAAATGTCTGTTGCCCAAGCCAGTGACCCAGAATTAACACAGCTTCGATCAAACACTTCGTTAAAACTCTTGCAATTGCCTGTGCTCAATTCTGACGCTAGAATCTACTGTGATATTTCCACCGGTAAACCTAGACCGTTTGTTCCACAGTCCTACCGGCGAGTGGTCTTTGACCATCTTCATGGATTATCGCACCCCAGTATTCGATCTACTGTGAAGCTAATTACCGACCGTTACCTCTGGCCCAATATGCGCACAGACATCCGACAATGGGCCAAAACCTGTCTTAGTTGTCAAACTAGCAAGGTTCACAGACACACTGTTACAACTCCTGGTACTTTTTCACTCCCCGAAGCCCGTTTCAAACACATTCACCTTGATGTAGTAGGACCGTTACCAGCTTCTAACGGTTTCACTTATCTGTTGACTTGTGTTGATAGATTTACTCGTTTTCCCCACGCAATTCCCTTACGTGATATATCCTCTGAAACTGTTGCACGTGCTTTCGTTGAATCGTGGATTTCATTCTTTGGTGTGCCAGCCACTGTCACTACTGACAGAGGATCTCAATTCAGTTCCACGCTTTTCCGTGACTTGAGTCGACTGCTCGGTTGTACTCATTTTCAGACGACTGCATATCATCCTGCTGCCAATGGCCTTGTCGAACGATTTCATCGACAACTGAAAGCTGCCATTACAGCTAGTTCGCCTGATGCCCGTTGGTCTGAACGCCTTCCAGCTATTCTTCTTGGTATTCGCAATACAGTCAAAGAAGATATCGGATGCTGTCCAGCCGAACTTGTCTTTGGCACAACGCTCAGACTCCCAGGCGAGATGATACTAGACTCACGAATCACCGGTGAACTGAATCCTACGTCCTACGCTGAACGCCTTAAGCACCATTTTCGATCCATTAAACCGACTCCACCTCGACTAAGCACGCGCGAGCAGCGTATACATGCAGACTTACACACTTGTCCGTTCGTCTTTATCCGAATCGATGCGGTTCGAAGACCTTTGACACCGCCTTATGAAGGCCCATTCAAGGTCTTATCGCGGAAACCGAAATACTTCGTTCTGGATAAGAATGGATCCAAGGAGTCTGTGAGTGTTGATCGTCTTAAACCCCCATACCTCGAGCCAACGTCAGATGGTACAGAATCAACCACCACTACTCACAACCCTCCTGTACCTGGGCCGTTGCCCAATGACAAACGGATAACCGATTCCAAAACTCCGGAATCCCTGTGCCCCCAACAAGCGATCCTATCCACACATGTTCAGGTAGTGTTGTTTCATTCCCCTCTAACTTAGCACAATACATTCCATGAACGACATATCGAGGCTTGCTTACCAACGCAAGCTATAGTGGGGGAGTTCTGTAGTGGTTGTGATTACACGGTAATTTATCTTTGTTTTTATTATTTCCGTTACCGATCGTTTTGTACCATTTGTTTAAATTCACAAATTTTGAATACAACAATTTCTACGCGCTCGCGTCGTGCTGCTTTCGGTTTTGCTGCTGCTTGTGATTGTGCTGCTGCCACGTCTATCCATTACTCGGATTATTTGTTAGAATCTCTAGTCGGCATCGGACGAATATCGATTGAAGAAGGAAGTATAACGCAAGTGTATTGATTTATCCTCTATTTTGTGTTGCCTAAGATTGCATTTTGCCCCAGCACTCGAACTCATTAGGTAACGGTCCGCTACATAGGAAGGCACACAAGTAATTCCGAGTACGTTGGCACTTCTAAGCACTTTCGGATCACAAGAAAACTGGCAATGCCAAATTTCTATGTAGTGTTATTTAACTGCTGTCCTCAAAAAGGATTTCAGTAAAGAAAACCTCGAACGGTGAAACACGACAAGCACGCCGTGACCTTGCAAACTCAATGTCGTTGTGTTCTTGTTCTCTTCGGGTAATTGAGCAGGAAAGGCGCTCCGAAATATAATCGGGAGAGAGTGCCGGTATTGCAACGATTCAATTTTGAATTCGCGCCAAAAACGATTTAGATTCTTCTCTACACCACACCCTCTCTAATCAGCCGGCGTCCCCGTTACCACACCATAGCCGCCCTGAGCCGGTACCTCCAGTTCAACTGCTACTTCCCCAGGCGTTTCTTTCGGCCCCCGACAGATTGGTCAGTTTTACTCCGGAATGGCTTGAGTCGATTGTAATGTACTATCATGGGTTGACTGGCAGGGTTGTTGGGATCTTTGATGACACATGTCACATCCGATATCACTTGCTGTATTATGTACGGCCCTGTTCACTCATGGTGTAGCTTAACCGGAACTCCTGCCATTGGTACCTGGTGCAAGTAAACTTGGTCGCCAGCCTTCAAGGGAGCACCGGAAACTTTCTTGTCGTAATAGGCTTTCTGTCGTCGATGGGCATTCCCAAGATGAAGACGTGCCGCTTGATGTGTTTGATGAAGCGAATCAAGGAGTTTGCTAACATACTCTGTCACCGATGAATGTGGCTGTTGCGGACTGGGTAGTTGAATGTCATACGGTAAGCGGACGTCACTTCCGGTCCACATAAAAAATTGTGTTTGACCAGTAGACGCGTGCACTGTGCTCCGATATTCCAGCAAGCATTTTGGTAACGTAGCGTCCCACTCACATTTCGATCCACAAAGGTCTTCAGTAGTGATTTCAGCGACCGATTTGTACGCTCAACTTGTCCGTTGCCGTGCGGGTGGTAAGCCGTCGTTCGCGTCTTGTCTATACCGGACAAACGACAAAGTTCTTGAACCAACAAACTCTGGAAACATGAGCCCCTATCAGAGTGTAGCCGCCCCGGCGCTCCCCAGTGACACAACCAGTGATTCACCATCGCCGTTGTTACGGTGACTGTATCGTCCTGGGCGATCGGAACTGCTTCGCACCATTTAGTGAAATAGTCGCTACTGCAGCGAATTACACGCTGTCTTAGGCATTCCCAGTTACTACTCCATATTCGGAACTTATTACGCCTAGCCGTTTTTGTATTATTTCTTTCTTTTTTCTGTATCTGCTTCCAAAGCAGAACGTGAATTTAGCGGAGGCTCGAAAACGGCGTTATCCGCAGCCGACTGCTAAAAATGCAAATATCTCCATAACCACTGCACCTAGCTTAACTATTTTACCTTTGTCGTAACCAGCGCCTAGGGTTTGTCCTAGACCGCCCATTGTTGTCCCGTTCTAGTTAACATTTCGGCTCCAAAACGGCGTTGATTCCGCTTGTTTGGAGATTTACACATTGAAATTCGCGCCAGGTTTGCGGTTCTGGTATGCTGTTTCTGGGCCATATTTTGGCTCCATTTTCCAATATTAGTGTATTTTCTAGTTAAATGGGCCGGCCTTTCAGTCGCACTTTTCTAAGAAAGGCTAAATTGTTAGCCACTACTGTTATTTCCCTTGTTTCCACCTTGCACTTTTACGATCTAATTTTGGCTTGTTTATTCTTTTTTATGAGCCCGCTACTAATGGATGCTCGAAATGCGGTGATGTGACCAAAGAAAATGGATCAAATTTCCTCTAGTGGGGCATTTTCCATCGAAAATAACACAATCCATTGGCATAATAGATTGATAGTTTACTAATGGAATCAGGCACCTCAAGGTTTGACAGCGGTAGCCGGTGAAAAGCGCAGAATTCGTACATAAGCTACGGAGACCCAAACTTCAAAAATGTCAAGGTTTACGAAACGTTTGTATTTATCCCTGCTTAACTGTTGGGAAAGTTAAACACGATCAAAAGCAGTTGTTAACGATATTTCTTCTCCATGCATGAGCATGGATGTTATGTACAATTTGAGCTGATCCCACGCAGGAACAGCATCTAGCGCTTGTCTAGAAATATACCTATATTTATTTATGTTTCTGGCAGGGAACCAACAAGATCTACTCCCACAATCTCGTTCGGGTAGCCTGCATTCATAGGCTGCAATGGTGCTCTCCGGGTGATGGTCGGGTTCTTGAATGTGGCGCGTGTCTCACACGTCTGGCAAAAGTTAGTGACGTCTCTCCGTTGATGTGGCTTCGAAAAGCGTTGACGTGCTGCAGCTTCAAGTTTGTTGATTCCAGCATGACCCAGCTGTTCGTGCAGTTCAGATAACACTTCGGAAACTAATGATCGCAGAACTACGATTCTGCTGATATAGTTTGGGCCAAAATCAAACACTAGCACACCTTCCTCGATGGAGAGCTTGTCCCACATCGCCCCTAATCATCGTGTTTCGTAACTTTTTCCTTCCATTTCCTTTGCGATAGGTTTGTCGCTCGAAATGATTTGAAATATTGGTAGCTCGGGAGGCTTGCTCAGTTGTTGTGGAGTTCTCCGAGCTGGGCAACTTGGTTGCAAACGTTTCGCCACCATTCGAGGTGGCATCTTCAGTGCGGGATTGATAGCAGTAAAGTAGCAGTAGCTGGTAAAAAGCAAACCCAGATCCATTATTAGGTTTGCTTTCTACCAGCTACTGCTACTTTACTGCTATCAATCCCGCACTAAAGATGCCACCTCGAATGGTGGAGAAATGTTTGCAACCAAGTTGCCCAGCTCGGAGAACTCCACAACAACTGAGGTTTGTCGCTCCCCAATCGTCGTTTGTCATAGATCGGTGATACGTCTGGGTCCGTTGCCTGTGCCTCCTGCCAACGACCGTACTCCGAACTTTGAAGGTTAACTAGAGCTACGTGTTGCGTACTACAAGATGGGCAGTCTCCATGAGCACGAGTAGGAAGTCTGGTGAGAAAGGTCCGCGTTGGCATGCTGTGCACCAGGTCGGTGTCGGCAATCAAAATCATACTCCTGAAGTTGTTCCTGCCATCTGGCAATCTGTCCCTCGGGGTCTCTGAAGTTCTGTAACCAACGAAGTGACTGATGATCTGTTCGTACCAGAAACGTCCTTCCCAATAGGTAGTGTCGGTTTTGTTTTATAAAGAATAGCAGGTCTAGCATTTCCTTCCTGGTTGTGCAGCAGTTCCGTTCTCTTGCACTGAGACTCCTACTGCTGCGAGACACCACTCGTTCTGTTCCGTCCTGCCCTATCTGCGACAAAACAGCTCCAATTGCCTGGTTGCTCGCGTCCGTGTCTAGAATAAACTCCCCGTCATTTGGTGACAGGTCGGAGAAAACCAACACCGGAGCTGCACAGTGGGCTGCTCGTAACCGATCGAAGGGATTTCGACACTCAACGGTCCATTCGAATGTTTTACCTTTCTGTAAGAAGGTATTCAAAGGCGCAGCGATCTCTGAGAACCCTTTCACGAATCGCCGATAGTATGGGGCTAACCCTAAAAAACTGGGTAGTTAATCAACGTTGGCAGGGTTTGGCCATAATCTCACTTTCTCCGTCTTACAAGGGTCAGTTCGAATCCCCGTCCTCGAAATGATGTGCCCAAGATGCGTTACCTCTTTCTGTAGTAAATGGCATTTTGTTGGGTGGAGTTTGAGGCCCACGTTTACTAGACGCGTTAGCACCTCCACCAAGTTGTGTAGGTGCTCAGCTTTTGTTTTTCCGTGTACAAAGACATCGTCCAGGTAAACGGGACGCTTGTGGGGCCTAAATTTATGTAACACTTTCTGTATCAGGCGTTGAAAAGTCGCAAGGGCGTTAGAGAGGCCAAAAGGCATGGTCTAGAACTCATAAAAGCCTGATGGTACTACAAACGCCGTTTCGCTCTGTCGCTTTCCTCCACTTCTACTTGCCAGTAGCCGGAAGCCAAATCTAGGGTACTGAAATAAACTGATCCTCCCAGCGCGTCAAATAGATCATCGATCCTGGGTAGGGGAAAAGCGTCTTTCCGAGTAATCGCATTTAATCGTCTATAGTCGACACATAGGCGACAACCACCATCCTTCTTCTTCATTAGAACAACGGGGGCTGCCAACGGTGAAGTTGAGGGCCGTATTACATTTTCCTATCTATAAATAAATAAATAAATAGTTTATTCTCAGTTTCATACAGACACATCAACTCAGGCATGATCAAGGTTTAAAAGCAGATGTGTATCACGACGATACATCGGGTTCAATCGTGTGTAGTTGAAACGGTGTCGGGAAGAGTTGATATGTGAGTCTAGTCGACTTGCCAGTATGTAGTTGTGGGGTGTGACTTTATTCAGTGGCGAGTCACATCCGCCACGTCGCAGTGTTTATAACAGACATTTGTGGCTTTTTATGGGGAGAACGCTTGCCAGGCGAAACCCACCACGTCCTGCAACACTGCCGTCAAGCATTTTGAACATTAATGTTGAACTGGCAAAGCCGCTTGACGACTGGTTTTACCTTCGGATTTTCGCAGAGTAATGGCTTCTAATTTCCTCTGTTAGATAGACAGGTAATTTGATCGGGGCCGCCGTGATTTTGAGGTAGGTGGAAGAGAGGGACATCGCGATTATTCCTTTTGTTGTATGTCCAGGTGAGCAGAAATTCAACTTTTCCGCTGTCCAGATTTTTCAGATGTATAATGTATGGGAGTATGAGGATATGTCCATTTCTCCATACTGGACAATGGTTACGGTGACTGTAGTTCGGTCCTTTCGGAGTTCTACCATGCTCCATGTAAGCCCTTGTGGGTTGCTACGTCCGGCTTGGGCCAAAACTGTTCCTCAGTCCAATCCCAGATCTCCAAGTAGTCCCGGACCTCAGAGAAAAGGAAAAGTGAGGGACAGCTGAGAGAAGACCGCAAGAACAGGCATGGAGTTGAACCTTGTAAATGTCTTGTGTTACAACATTTGGGCTTGGGACAAAAGCATGTACACTGTGCAACAATAATGGTACTGAACATTTCTTTTGAATATTTTATAGAAACATTAGCCGTATGGTTGGATTGCTAACGCGTGCGTAGAGACAAGAGCGTTGCACCAGTAAGTAAAGTACGAAGTATCCGTTTGATATGAGTCGATAGTTGCGTGGGGATAGACAAGGAGAGTTAGAATATTGGTAGTTATTGTCAGGTGCATGAGCAGTACATAGTTAGCGTAATCCGAGAGGGAGGGCATAATAAGCGAAAATAAATAGGTTGCCGCGAGACAGTCCTAAAGATCAATTGGTGGCAGGGCAGCGGAACTATTGGATGTAGATATTCTAAAGGAATATAGGCTATTAAGATACGGAGTGGCTCCTAACAAGCACTGGATCATCGCATATGCATGGGGCCAGTGGTCACTAGCTACTTCGGAAGAGAGATGCCGAATTTACGACGACCGACAGATGGTGGCGCTAGGAGAGACTCAGTGGCCAGATGTAGCCACTCCAATCGGACGCTTGGTCACTAGTGTATGCCTATAGGGTCGCTGAGTGTATCAACAGGCCAGTGAAGGTAAGTGATAGGTCAACAGACTAGCTGAGCTGTGACGCAAACAATCCGAGAGAATAAACAATGTAGGAAGGGAGCGAGCTCCGGATATCCGCGAAGTTAAATGGAAGCTATGGCGACTAGCTGCTGCTAAGCAGAGATAGTGGCTCTAGAAAAAAGTGTATTAGTAGATAGAGTAGCCATATCATTAGGACGTTTGACTACTATTGGATACCTACAATTTCGGTAGAGAAAGCAACATGCGAGCGAAGGTTAGAGAGACAGAAGTCAGAGAAAAATAAAGGCTGGAGAGTCATGAAGTGGCTCCTTGCGAGCTACATGGAGCCAGCAATGGCCAGCTGCTGTCAAGAGGAGTTGATGCGAGTAGGACGAACGACAAATAACGGCGCGGTAGGAGAGAGAACAGTGACCAGCAATGGAATTCGGATTAAGCCTTCAGTTACTAGTGGATCCTACTGTGGCACATAATAGGTCAACAAACCATATGAGCTGTGATGCAAACAATCCAAAAGAATGAACATTGTAAGGAAGATGCGGCTCCTACCGAGCTCCGGATATCCGCAAAGTTTAATTTAAGCTATGGCGACTAGCTGTTGATAAGCAGAGATGGTGGCTCTAGGAAAGAATATATCAGTGGGTGGTGTAGCCATGTCATTAAGACGTTTGACCACTACTGGATACCTACAGTTTCGGTGAAGAAATGAACATGCGGGCAAACATTAGAGAGACAGACGTCAGAGGAAAATGAGGGCTGGAAAGTCAAGGAGTAGCTCCTTGCAAGCTACATGGAGCCAACAATGACTAGCTACTGCCAAGAGGAGTTTACGCGAGTAAGATGAACGACGGATAACGGCGCGCTATGAGAGAGATGAGGAGTCAAGAAGAGGATATTGTGGGAAGGTAAGAAGAGGCGATTATAAGTGGTCTGGTCCAGTTTCAAAAAACTCTTCTCCAGGACAGTTGATATTAAGTAGTTTGTAAACTTGTGTGACAATGAGGTATTTGCTAATAGAGAAGCGGAACTTGTTTATATTCATAGATGCCCTTATTGTGATAGGTAACCTATTCCATACGTGTGCGTATCTGTAGAGGTAGAAGTTGGGGCGAATGCTGCTGCGCGTTCTTGGTAGGATAATGGAGTGGGGTCTATCACGTAGGAGGTACGAAGTGAAATATGAGTCTGTGACAGGGGTTAGTTGGTTCCCACTGTTATTGTTAATGAGCGAGTATAGGAAAGCGAGGTTGGTTTTCAATCGGCGCAGCCATAACGGTTCTAGATTAAGTCTATTGCACCGATCACGGTAGCTTAGACTTGAGTGCCGCAGGAGGCGTTTTGTGAAGGTACGCTGAACCTTTTCGAGGGCTGTTCGGTCGCATTTTCTAAGGTTGGTGAATACTATAAAGCAGTATTCTAGCAGAGGCCGGGCACAGGTTTTGTAGAGCACAGTTCTAGATTCCTGTATTGTCATGGTTTTGAGGATGTAGCCGATGAGACAGCGTGCTTTAGCTGCGGAATAAACTACTTGTTCCGCGAAGTTCAGCGAACAGGAGTAGTGCACGCCTAAGTCACGCACTGTTAGGCAGTTCCCTAATGGCGTGCCACGCAGCATTAAGGTATTGGGAGGCATAGTGCATCGGTACCTAAGGACATTGCATTTTGATGGTGTGAATGCCAACTTCCATATGTCGCACCATGCAGTTAGCCCCCTAAAGTCGTATTATATATGGGAGATAGCGGTGTGGAAGTTTGACGGATGAAATGAGAAGACAATTTTGATGTCGTCTGCAAATAGGTAGGGTGTCTCATGTTTGAAAACCTGGAACACGTCATTGATATAGAGCAGAAAAAGTAGAGGGTCTAAAAGGCTACCTTGAATTACGCCACTTTTGACTGGTTTATGAAGTGACATTAATTCCCTAACCATTACTGACTGTGAGCGAGCTGCAAGATATGATAAGAACCAAGTGTGCAGTTTGCCGGAGATACCGTATGATTCCAGCTTCATCAAGAGTTCTGTATGTGGCACTCTGTCAACGGCTTTCGTCATGTCTAGGAAGGTGATGGCTAGTGCTCGCTTGTTGTCATTCACTTGAGTTACGTGATTGAGGAACTCAAATTGACAGGTCTGACAGGGTTTAGACGGCAGAAATCCATGTTGTTATCGATTGATGAGGTTGCGAGTAAGCAGGAAGATGAGCATGGTTTCTTTGACTACTCGTTCCATTATTCTTGAAGCTATAGGCGTGTGGCTGATGGGGCAATATTTTCCCATGTTCTGCTGACTGCGTTTTTGTGTTTGGGGAGGACGATGGCATGTTTCCATGTGGTTGGATAAATCCCGTTAGTCACGGAAAGCGTGAATAGGTTGAGAAGTAGGGCTGGAATGTTCTTGCCACCGCGTATCAACAACGCAGAGGGAAGACCATCGGGACCAGGATGTGATGAGTATTTGACTGAGCTGATTACTCGGGTGATAGAACGCATGTCAACCTTAATAGTGTCGAGTGAGTCATTGGTGCGCCTAGATGGCAAAGCAGGCGCAGTACCATTGGCGTCAGTGAACGAATTACAGAAGTATCCATTAAGGGTCTCACATATATTTGATGGATCGCTAATAATGGAAGTGTCAGAAAGCCTGAGTGAGGCAACAGGCGTAGATTTTTGATTGCTTCTTTGTCGGAGTAGTTGCCCGAGTGACTTGGTTTTATTGCTAGATTTGAGGGCGGCGTCTTCTTCAGCAATCTTGGCTGCTTCCTGCGCAGTTTGCCACTGAGTTAGGATTTCATTCGTGCGAACAAGGATGTGAAATTCCTTAGTTCTGGAGTATTGCTGTTGCATTCTTTTGATCTTCCTAAGTACACCGTAGGCCTTCGCTGATTTCGCTGTCATCTTTAGGCGGCTTTTGCAGGTGAGTGGGGCGAGCACGTCTAGGCAGCTGAAGAGATTTAGATATAGGACGTGTGCGGCTGCGTCTACCTCGGTAGCTAAAAAGAAGTTGTCCCAGTTCGAAGATCGCACTAATATCTCAAAGCTGTTCCAGTTAATGTGGTTGAACATTCGCAACTGGTTGACAGAAGAAGTGGCGCAGTGTGGAGTAGAAAGTGTACATATGAGTTTGACCACCTTGTGGTCGCAGCCGTTTATATTTTCTAATATACCAGCCACTGCATCTGAGACTCCATGCGTAAAGATTAAGTCTAGGGTGTTAGAAAGCCTGGTGTGATCGTTAACTTGTTGGGTCTAGTTATTTGCGTGGACGGTGTGAACGAAACTTCTGTGTCTGAGTGGGGCAACTTGGTCGTTCCAGGGGCTAAGTGGCATATTGAAACCGCCACCCACTATCTTGTGCCGTGGGGGCGTTTGGGAGATTTCAGTGAAGAGCTTAGTGAGTTTATTAATCTTTTTGCTAGATGCGTGTGGAGGGTTGTATATGCAACCGATAAGGAGGTCAAGTTGACCTCCTGTCATCTGGATCCAGATGGAGTCTTCAGGGTCACTTATAGATACCAGTTCGAAATCGGGTGCACCAAAATCGTCCCGGACATAGATAAGACAACCGCTACCCCGCTGGTTGTCTCGTTCGTTACAGAATGCAGTGTAGCCAGGGATACGTAGTAGGCTGTCAGAGGCATTTGAGGGGTGCCACGTTTCTGTGATGAGAACCAGCTGTGAGTATGAGAGCAGGATAAATGAGACAATGGGGTGCATCTTGTGTGTAATAGATCGTGCATTAATAAGCAGCATACTGTATGATTCAAAGCAATTAGAGATGGAAGAGTTCGATTGTGTGAGGTAAGTTGCACAATAGGGTGTAACGGGCGTAGGGTACATGGAAGTGGTAAGAAATGGTGGAGAGTGTGATATAGGATTGTGATCAGGAAGTGATTGAGGGGGTAGCTGATGGTAGTAATAATATTGAGTGTAGAACCTATCCGGAGGGCTGAAGCCAGCCGTAAGGGGTTAATTGCAGTGAGCATGAGTTGTTGGAGGTAATAGAGAGCTGGCGAGAACTCTTGGTGGAATGGGCGAAGTGGGTCGTGTCCTGCTGCATCCCATAAAAAGGGGCCGTGGATGGCATGGTCCGGATGTAAATAAATAAATAAATACTTGTAATCCGGATGTATTTTTCGTTCAGGGGGACGTATGGCCAGGGAGTGAGGGGTGGTGTTAAGGGAGCGGTTCTGGTTTTCAGAAGTGCGTCCTCTTTGGGGGTACTTTGTTCCCCACTGCTTCGAGAGGTTGTGGGGATTGGTACCGGGGTTGTGCACTTGACCTTTGGATGCCATAGCGCTTTTTGTATCGCTGACTGGGCGATAGCGCACCAGAGGGATAGTTGGTTATCAGGGGAATCACTGCGTTGATGCTGAGTGGGCTGTTCATAGTTTCATTTTGTTGTAGTGTCTGGTAGAACGTCCTCGGTTTTTGAAAGCCATGGCATTTATTATATTTCTGAGGCTCAAAAGCATTGTTGGACGTCTCGAGTAGGTAGGGCTTACGCAGTGATTAGGCCGATTGGGTCGAAATCTGCGTGGGGGGCGGCGTTTGGGATCAGAAGGATTTCGATCTCACGCGATCCATTGGTACAAATGTTGATTGGCGCTTATCAGCTGTCCGTTTGTGCCATGAGGACGTTGCTTGGGTACGGTTATCTTTGTTATGGTGATGCATCAGCAGGGAGTGCTTCCCATTACGAGGCGTGCCGTGTTTCAGCGGTTGACCTTTGTTGGTGGTCGGTCGTGTTTGCTAGGGTGGTTACGGCTTTGCACGAGGGGGAGGAAAGGGAGTTGATCATCGGGAAGTCTACATTGATATATTCGGAATCGGTGTCACTTATGTTGGAGGCGTTATGCATTGACTCAGCTTCTTGTATCGTTAGCGGGGGCGAGTCTGGAACGTTAGTTGACTTTTTGTCTATTATGGCTGTGGGGCTTGAGTCGGGATGTAATGCTGTCGCGGACGCGTGACGCATGGGGTTAGGTCCAGATCCACGTTAGTGCTTGTAGTAGGGCAAGCAGTAGCTCTGACAACCGGCGATGAATCATGAGGCTGTTGTCTTGCTTTATCTTATCTTATCTTATCTTATCTTTGCACGATAGCCAGCTGTTTGTGACGGTATGTTGTGAACACAAGGTGTAGGCGCCTTGACCCTGAATGTTTGCTTAGGGCATTAAGGTTTTCAGGTAAGTCCCCCTTCTCTCCCTCTTATTCTTTATTTCATGGGTCCTCATGATTGTATGGCAGCGAAGCATCAGTTCAAATGGCTGATGTACTGCTGTTGATGATGATGGATGATGATGTCTTGCTTTGGTATTAGTAGCTGGTGGGAAAGCTCTTTGCAACGGCGTTAGATCAGGCTTGATAAGAAAAGGCCCAATGCTTGCGTTTGTTCTTAAGGTAAATCGATTTGCTGTGAAGCTTGTAGCCAGTTCTGGAGTTTTGAATGCGATAAGGATAGGGCAATTGCAACTGATCTTCGATTTTCTGAGCCGCTTACTCACGCACATGTCAGGAGGGATGTTACACATGGACGTAAGTAGGCGGGTGACTTTCTCCAAGGAAAGTTTGTCACGAAGGTTGAAGACGATCACGTTTCAGGCACGGCGGGTTCGCTCGTTTATCTCAGTAGTGACGGTAGTAAGAAGGGCGCCAAAATCTTTGAGCTCGTTAGCATTGCAATTTGTTATTATTCCTGCGAGTTGCGCCAATGGCATAAGTTTTGCTACCTCTGTTTTGGTAACAGCCATTTCCTTTTTGAGAGCAACTATTTCAGCTGAGAGTGCACTAATTTTGTTAGGTGCATCTTTCAATGGGTCTATAAGAAGGACACTGTAGGGGCGCGGTTTATTCAGTTTGTCTTTTGCAGCAGGACGTTTTGTACGCCATATCCGCCTTTGCAGTGCATGAGGCAGAGCTGTGATCGACAGAAACTGCGGTATTCGAACGAGTACTTCTACGTTTGCCCCGGAGTTTGGCTCGGGCGGCTTTACCTTTTATTCCATTTTGGTTAGTCATTATGGAATAGCACGGCTTCATAATTCGTGTTCCAGGAACACTGTTTGGCCGTATATAGGATCTAAAAAGCTTAGAGTATATCACGTCTAAATATCGAGACAACGCGTCTAATTACTCTAATAATTGGTTGCTATATGGCGGAATAAGCAACAAAAGGTTGAAAACGCACAGTTTCTAACTTCGCGTGGTCAAGGTCAAAGTCCACATTTGGTCACGCCTTTACAGGTGTATCTCATTTTACAGAGAATATACCATTTATTTATTTATTTATTTATTTATTTATCTACGAGCTTCTGCAATTCAGCCTGCCAAGGTAATGGTATGCGTCTTGCGGGAAGTTTAATCGGGATTGCATCACCGGTATCGATACGGTGTTTCACGAGATTGGTTCTACCCAAGTCGGTACTTCGCCAAGCAAATGCGTCTTTGAGCCGCTTCAATGTCTGGTCATCCGTGACTGGGTCTAGTGGGCGAATAAAGGCGTTAATGTATTACTCACTGTCTACGTTGTCCTCATAGGTTATAGAAGCTTCCAAAGTACTACTTTCACATGGTCTTAACAGTACTGTACATTTATCAGTGATTATTGGGCACCTGTCCAGATCCAATCGACACTTCAACCGGCCCAACAGATCCATCCCAACAATAACAGCAAACGGAATTTTGTCCGCAACAATAAACTCCTGGTTGAAGCCCTGTTTCGCGACGTCAACTTGTGCGGTTAAGAATCTTCGAACGTACAACAATTCTCCATTGGCGGCAGTTAGTCGGCAGCGACAAGTCGCGCACGCGCAATCCGCTAGCTGGTTAGTCAAGTTAGATCTGAATAGGCTCTCGCATGCGCCTGTGTCGATTAGACCTATTAACGGAACACCTGCGATCTGTAATTCTATTGTGAATGCTGATTGTGTGGTCGATGCACAAACAATGGCTGGTATAAAGTGTGAATAAAATCGGTGCCACTCACCTGGGCGTCCGTTAAGGTAGCGAGATAGTCCGCGGTTCGGTATTTGTCAGCGGGGCCATGGAGAACCAGGTTGCGTTGGTCGCCGTGAGCCTGAATATCTTTGACGATAGTTAGGATGCCACGTAAACCGTTCCGTTGACGCACGTCTGGGGCGTCAGGTTCCCCTCAACGCGAAACACCCTGAAGTCGGCGTAGCCACTACTCTGTCGACCTGCTCCAGTTGTTTGCCAATCGGTAAGGCCGCATCCAACTCCTCGGAGGGTAGAGAAGGACTTCACCTTTAATGGATGGTGTTTGGATTCCTTCTAGAAGTTGCTTCAGTAATCGTTTATCACGCTCGCTTTATGACTCGCGCTCATATGCGATGTCGGCCATCTTTCGAAGTTTGCGCACGTACGTCCCAATGCTTTCTTCGGGCCACTGGTATCGGGAGTGGAATTCCCTGCGTAGGGGTGCAGGTAAAGGAGGAGGGTCCAGTAGGCGGCGTAAGGCAGAGAAAGTCTCAGTCGTGACTTCTTTTTCCAGAATTTTGCTGTCAGCAACGATATCAAAAGCATCCACTGACAGCAGACCGGCGAGCACGCCCGAATGTTGGTTGCCTGGAAACTGACAAAGGTAAATCTGGACTTGCTTCTCCCATCTGGAGTACGTCATTCCGGGAGTGTAACGTTCCGGAGGAAGGATTGCATGCATGCTTACCGAGGAACTCGGGCCTGTTGACAATTTTTCTAAAGCACGCGACAAAACATTCAGTGAAGCGGAAATTCTGGTACTGGGGTCAACAACATCAGAATGGCCTTCGTCAGCAGGCTTGTTGCTCATATCTGGCATGATCTTTATTAGACTAATGATGGTAGATTCCTGATTCTTGTGACTTGGCAGAGTCGCCACTTTTGTAACACGCAAGCACGGAAGAACTCCAAAGGTTGAGAACGAAGTTCTATTACACAACACGTAGCCTCTACAAAAGGTAATAAATATGAGGTAACTTGGAACAATGGAAGTTACAGTTAACCAAGGTCGTTGTGTTCTTGTTCTTCTCCGTACTTGAGCAGGAAAGACCCTCTGGAAGGCAAACGGGAGAGAGTGCCGTTATTGTATCGATTCAACTTTGAACGCGCGCCAAAACAGTTTCGATTCTTCTATACACTTTTTTCCCTGGTTGGGCTAGAAGTTTTGTCGAGCAGTAAATTGTTCCTTTTGGAATTGCGTCTAGTGAGAAGATTATAACAAATGGCGACGGAGAACATTGAAAATGTGATGAATTATTCTGCAGAACAATAGCTGCTTTTCCAACAGCAATCACAAATGGAGACATAAATGAAAATGTTTGAAATTCTGACACAATGCTTGAGTTTGCAGACAACCGGAGCAGCGACGCGGGGCATGCAGGCGAATTCAGTTTATCTTCTCACGAACGCGATCCCTGCATTCAATTATGACGCGGATTCTGGATTCACATTCGAAGTGTGATTCAAGCGCTGGGAAGACATGTTCCGGACGGACTTAATTCGTCAGGACGACTACTGGAAGTTGCGATTGCTGCCCCGCAAGCTCGGAATAAGTGAACATGCAAGGTTCATAGACTACATTTTGCTCAAACAGCCGAAGGATCTGACATTTGCCGAAGTAGTTTCGCAGCTGAGGGAAATTTTGTGAGTCGGTATCCTTGTATAGTATTCCCCAACAATGCCTAAATATTGTCCAACAGGAAGCTGACGGTTTTGGGGCCCTAGCAGACATGATTAACGGTGATTGTGAATGTTTCAAACTACGTTCTTTAACAGACGATCAGTTTAAGTGTCTCATTTTCGTCAGTGCTCTACAATAGCCCAGTGATGCTGAGATCCGAACGCGGCTTTTAGCTAAGCTGGAGCAGGATCCTGACCTGACAAGGAAGGCCCTCGTAAGCGAATGCAAACGGATGCTCACTCTAAAACACGACACTGTCATTTTCGAACGAAATGGTCTCGCACCACCAACTACCGTGCAACTCGTGTAAAAGTCCAGGACAGTCAACACAAGCGAACCCTTCAGGAGGCCGACGAATAAATCTCCCACAGCATTCTGGTCATGTGGCGAATGGCATTTTGCGCGCTTTTGTACCTTCAAACATCATATTTCTCAAACGTGTCATAAGCGTGGACATAAAGAGGAATGCTGCAGTCAGGTCCGGTCGAAGAAAGTAAAGAAGTCTTATCGAAAGGGGAATTCTAGAAAGGATGGCGCCCAGTCTCTGTCCGTAGTTGCCGCATTCCAAAGCGAGTGTAAACCGAGGCGACTATTTATCAGTGCGTTGATCAATAGGATCCCAACGAAACTGCAATTAGACACGGCTTTGGACATCACGATTATTTCCAGGAGCACATTGAACCACGTAGAGGCCGAATATGTTCGAGTCTCAGAAAGTTGCACATAATGAATCCGGCGGTGTATTAAACTAAGTGGGCAACACATTTAAAGATTGCTTTCTAAGGTGTGGAAAAGTCGGGAACATGCTACATTTTAGACCGACCGAAGTTGGATCTTCTTGGTCTCGACTGGATTGAAAGTTACAACTCCTCGATGTTCCCTTGAATCAGATCTGCAACCGAGTTCGAGCAAGTCCAGACCCATCATCAAAGTCCGTCGAAGATATGACACGTACGCTGAAGCGAAAATTTGCTCCTGTCTCAGGATGGCTTGGGCCATTGTATGAAATTCAAGGCAACACTGAACTTGCGACCAGGTGTTAAACCAGTGTTCAAAGCTAAAAGACCGGTACCATATGCAGCCATGTCACCCGTTGATCAAGAGCTCGATCGACTGGAACGTGCCGGTGTCATCACAGCCATCAACTACTCATCATGAGCCGCACCTATTGTCTCAGTGAAGAGAGCAAATGGCAAGCTACGCGTCTGCGCTGACTCCTCAACTGGCCTCAGCGCCGCGCTGGACGACCATCACTACCCATTACCTGTGCCGGAAGATATCTTTGCAAAGCTTAATGGTGGTAGGGATTTTGCTAAACTTGGTTTATCTGATGCTTACTTTCAAGTGGATGTTGACGAAGTCTCGAGGGAGTTGTTGACGCTCAACACTCATTGTTGGCTATTCCAATACAACCACTTGCCATTTAGTGTGAAAACGGCGCCAGCCATCTTCCAACGGTTAATGGATGCCATGCTAGCGGGCGTTTCTGGAACCGCTGCATATCTGGATGACATTAACATGATGGGTCGAACACCGGCAGAGCTATTCAACCGTCTGGATCAAGTGCTTGGTTGTATATAGTCGTACGGTTTCCGGACCCGTGAGGGTAAATGCCCATTTTCACGCCGCTTGTCAAATACCTCGGTTTAAGCCTCGAGAAGGATGGACGTCGACCAGATCCGGAAAACATAGAAGCCATCAAAAGTTCCTCCACCAACAGATCTACAGTCCTTGCGTTCCGTTTTTGGGCTCATCAGCCACCACGGCGCATTCTTGTCTGAGATGCACCGTCGACGTTCCCCGTTATTGATCATGCCTTGTTTGGTGTGTCGCGACAAATTCGAGAATAAACTATTTGTTTTTTTATTTATTTATACAAGCTACTAGCCAAATGTCAAAGACAGAACTGGACATCAGAATGCCAGAATGCCTTGGAACGCGTCTAGTCACCGCTGCCCTCAAACTTGCTTTTGACTCATTTTAATCTCTCCAAAGAGGTTGTCTTGGCCACAGATGCATCAAGCCATGAGATTGGTGCAGTAGTATCACACACGTACACCGATGGATCTCAGAAAGCCACAGCCCATGCCGCCAGAACGCTTACGAAGGCCAAAAGTAATTACAGCCAGACTGAGAAAGAAGCACTGGCCATAGTGTACGCGGTCAAGAAATTCCACAAAATGCTATTCGGCCGCCGCTTTAAGCTTCTGACACATCACAATCCCCTGTGGGCTATCTTTGGTTCGAAAAAGGGCATCCCGGCCTATACAGCCAACCGGCCACAACGTTGGGCTCTTAGGTTAATGGGGTATGATGTCGAGATCCACTACCAGTCGACCGTTTCCATTGGCCAAGCGGATGCACGTCCAAGCGTAATTGGTGCCCTCCAGCAAAAACATGAGGACACAATCATTGTCTCTATGGCGGTTGAACTTGACGTCAACTGTCTGTTAAGTGATGCATTGCACAGTCTACCAGTTGCCGCAGCAGCTGTACGAACCGACACACTTCGGGACCCAATACTCAAGCATGTTACACAATTTCGCAAAACGAGTTGGCCACGTTCATGTCCATCTGCCGCGTTGCAACAGTGCTATCAGAGGAGACACATGCGCTATACTGCAAACAACTGCATACTATTTTAGGAAAGAGTAGTCATCCCCAAGGCACTTCAGGAGCGCCTTAGTCGGCAATTTCACGTCGGGCATCCTGGAATCAACCGGATGAAGGCGCTTGCCCGCAGTTTTGTATACTGGCCCTTTGTGGGCGAACAACTAGAAGAAATAGCCAAACGCTACCAAAAGTGTGCCAAGGTCTTGAAAGCGTAACGAAAATCAGTACTCTCTTCATGGGTAGAAAATTACTAAGCCATGGTGCCGCATCCATGTCGACTTTGCGGAACCGATCAACGGCCGCAGTTTCCTCATTATAGTCTATTCATACAGCAAGTGGCCTGAAGTATTTCATATGGAGAACACAACCACCAATGCCACCATATCGAAACTGCGCCAAACCTTTGGCAGATTCGGCTGTCCTGCAACAATTGTCACTGACAATGGCTCACAATGTACTTCAGCAACGTTCAGGGAGTTTTGCAAGCGATGCGCCGTACAGCGTGTTCGCTCGCTGCCGCTTTATCCGCAGTCGAAGGGCCAGCCAGAGAGGTTTGTGGATACATTCAAGCGAGTTCTCTACAAATCAAAAGGGGAGGGACGTATAGAAGAGGTGGTTGACCGGTTCCTTTTCCTCTACCGATCAACACCGAATCCACAAGCGCCGGATGGAATCTCTCCAGCACAAGCCATGATGAGCCGGAAGCTCCGCATGCCTTCCGACGCCATCTGACCGGGCTTTGAATTTTCTGTTAGTGAAAGAAAACGCAGAATGGAACGGAATAGAAACCGGCGGCATGGAGCAAAGAAGCGATCTTTTACGCCTGGACAGAAGGTGCAAGTACGTGACTACCGAGAAGGCCATGCAAAATGGACACCAGACACCGTCAAAAGCAAGCGCGGAAACCTCATGTATGACGTGATGGTGGGCGTACAGATCTGGCCACGGCATGCAAATCAGTTACGGCCCAGAACAAGCAAAGCTTACTGACCTCCCGTTCCATTTACTGGTGGAAAGCTTCAACCTGCCGAGGGTAGCAATAGATGACTTTGCACAGTCGTTCAAAGAATCCCGAAGAAGAACATGGGTACATAGTTCTCGGTGGCTTCTGCCAAGTAGGGGAACCAACAGGCAGAGAACACCGTCCCAAAGGCTACAAGTTAATCCTGAGCTTTCGTCGTATACCTCGGAAGAGGAGGGGAGGTGTCCGGGAGAAATAAGAATTAACATGAAAATCCACTATTTTAGCGATTAATCTATTATAACGATTATCGCATCGATTTCGAACGTTCCGGAATGTTCTACTTCTGCACGTGACTAAAAACCACCTGACAATTCGGCAAAAGATATAGGGAACAACTAACGTTTGTAGCTGACCTTCCAAGTCAAGAGGTCGAAGGTCATTATCGGCTTATAAATATAGCCAAGGTCCACAGTAGTTGTACAATGCTAGTTGTCGACAATTGATACGTTAATTCGTCAGCGTCATTGGCGTTTGGCTTTTCCTTCGGTTGGGCTAGAAGTTTTATGGAGCATTAAATGGTTATCTTGGTACTGCTTCTAGTGAAAAGATTATAATAGGTTCGAAAGACGATAAACACGTTTGGCTGGATACACTTGTTGCTATGGCTAGATGCCGACCTCAGTGGCGTTCGTGCTGTGAGATACTTTGTCCCAGCCTATCCGTCTTAGCCTCCCCTCCAATCCCGATCAGATTATTTAGCATTTTATAAGCTTACATAGTAAATTATCATTTTTCTGCAGCATAGTAGCCGGCAGGTGGCTTAACGAATCCACGTTCGTCCGTTACCGGTAGCTCAGCTGGCTTGCACCTGTTACATTTTATTCCCTTTTTCTTTTACTTATTGTGGCATAGTAGCTGAGGTGTTTCCCACCTCTAGCTGACGTATATAGTGCGGGTGTGTGACTGCTCGGGTCACACTGCCACCTTTATAACATAAAATTCGGGGAAAATGCACTCAAGCGACAGGATGCGGTTCAGTGAGATGAAATTTACCGTGCATTAAGAAATGAAACCTTGATCGTCCTAGTACCCCTATCACAGTAAGAAAACGGCGACAGCGTATGAAGCAGCAGGACTGTTATTTATAACCGGAGAGCCCATTAAAGATCCAAACCTGTGGGAAACCGAGCTGTTGGTTATCACAGGAGTTACATAAAATTAGAGGACGTTGATACGTCTCGCAGACTGTAAAAATAGCAACACTAGTCACCTAACCGTAAATGCAGAAACAAAGATGCAGTAAAACCAAAGAGCCCCAAGATTGTGAACAGATGAGAAGGGTCGCCGCGGGTTCAGTATGTCCCATGTACGTATGTAATCTCAGCAGACACAGTGCCAATAGAAAACCATGGAGATTAGCCTTTAAAGAACAGTAATCGCGTCATACGCATCGTGGCATAGTCGTTGAAGATGAGCAACACACTTCAGCTAATATACCGGAGGAAGTAAGGAACATTTTGACGTAAAGTGGAACAAACATTTTAGTTCGTTTTTCACGTGCCGATTTTTCTCTTTTCTGTCAGTTTCAACGTTTGTAGTGTTAGACATGTGAATCAAGAAAATACTGCACACAAATCTTCCACTGATTCCGGTTATGGGCCATGTCTTCTAGAGTGCTAAACCATTGCAACTCCTCATCTTTGGCTCCACATCCTGAAAGACGTACGGATGGAACAGCGGCTAGACAAAAACTCAGCTACTACATGTGGTCCGCCATGTAGAAGGCTGACCAACACGCGTTCGCCTCTATCCAGGTCCTTGACGAGCAAATAGAGCGCGACGTGGTAGACGCTCAGGTGCCATGCGTAGGACGTGACCGAGCCATCTCAACTGGCGCAGCAAAACCCGTTTGTTGAAGGGAAAACTCGCATTCCCCAAGATGGGCCGTCGAACGTCATTACTATTGACTCGATGTTGTCACCAAACACGAGCAATCCTCCGTAAGCAACCGTCAGCGAAGGCAGAAAGACGACGCATGTATTCCACGCGAATCGGCCAGGACTCGCTCCCATACTACAGTACTGAGCGAACTGATACGCTGTAAACGCGGCCGTTTAGCGTGAATGAGACGTCACGATGACGCCACAAGTACCTCAGATTCACAAATACTGATCGAGCTTTAGCGATGTGAGGAACAACTTCTTTGTTGATAGTGCCGTCAGCAGAAGCACAGCTCCCAAGGTAGACAAAATATCTGCCTATGCAAATTGTGATCTTCGCGAGTGAGTACAGGAGCAGGTGAGTGCCAATCCTTGTGCAGTACTTTACACTTCGATGGGGCGAAGCTCATGCTATACTTAGATGCTTTGACCACTAAGCGATCCAGAATGAGTTGCATACCCTGGGGATTGACAACAAGTAAGACGATATCAGCCGCATAACCTAGCTTGGTCGCGCGCCATGCAAAGAGTGTTCCGCAGCCCAAAGCCGGAGCTTGCCCGACTTCTGTTTACCTCAAATGGACGCCCTATCATCGAATACAGGTTATCCGCCATCTATCCTCTTCATGAGATCCAGGTTTGACAGCATGGATTTAAATCCGCCGCTGAAGTGAGGGAGTTATCCCATCCGTCTTCAATGACTGAAACTGTTCGGCATGGTTTACCGCTATCGCCGCGGAAATTGGTTTTTACCCGGTGTCTTCATAGAGGAGAATTGGGAATGAGCTCCACGTGTTCTTTCCCTGAGAGTTCGACAATAGTTAACAGTTGGAAACTCTAAACCGAAGAGGCACCGCGTGCGGTTTAATCTGGCGTTACCCACCAGTGAATGACTGGAAACGCATTTCGGAGTCCGTCGTCCTTGCGCAGACAGAGAAACGTTTCAAACGACTGTCAGGTTATCATCAGAGTGTGCCGGGAAGTAGTTTCTTATGCAGCTGCAGCGGATCCGTGCTTCGCAATGGTCGGCCGGTAGCCGAGTGGTCTGCGCGTCTGGTTTACAATCATAAGGTCACCGGTTCGAATCCGTGTAGGCGCGGACCCCTTTGCGGCATATTCATCCCGCGCTCGACTGATGGTTGTCGCGCGGCAGCGGGGTGCCGTAACGGCGTGCAGCCGACACATTATTTATTCTTCATCTTCACAATGAAGCAAACCGTCTATCCAAATACCGGGAAGCGTTGGCGCTGATAAGGGCAGAAGCTCGAGGTGCTTTTGCCAATCTCCGCCACCTGTGGCGCAGACGTGACATTACTCTCGCCCTCAAGGGCAGCGTTTACAACGCAGCCGTCCGTTCAACTCTCCTATATGGTTGTGAAACCTGGCCCATCAGGTCGACAGACCTGAAGAAAATCGTCACATTCGATCATCGCTGCCTTCGCAGCTTAGCTCTTGTCTGGTGGGAACACCGCTTGAGCAATAAGCGTGTTCGGCGTCACGTATTTGGTGCAGGAAGAGCGAGTGAACCGCTCAGCACGATTATATTACGCATCAGGCTCCGATGGCTGGGCCACGTGTTGCGCATGCCAGCACATCGACTCCCGCGACGTGCAATGTTTGCGCGTTGTGGGTGCGGTTGGAAGAGGAGGAGGGGAGGCCAAGTGATGACTTGGTCGAGAGAAATGAAAATTCTGACTTCGAAGTTGGCGTCCGTTGGTGCATCCCGACTGCCTGGTTGGGGTTCTAAGGACGGTGAACACGTTTGGTTGGACACACTTGCTGATATGGCTAGGAGCCGGCCCCAATGGCGTTTGTGTTGTGATTTCCTATGTCCATCCCCCTCCTGTTTAGCATCCCCTCCAATCACAATCTCAATCGTTAGGCATAATATGACTTTCTTATACGGCAGCCAGCTGTTAGCTCACCCGAACGATGTCCATCCGTTACTGGGGACTCAGCGGGCGTGGCACTGTTTTTTCTTCTTTTCTTGCCTTTCGTATTGGGGCACAATAGCTGAGATGTTTTCCACCTCCAGCTAACGTGTAATGACGATGATCTGCGCTCCCTACGTATTAGGCTAACTACTTGCTGTTCATGCACCTTACAAACACCACCAGTCTTCTAACTCTCTTTGCTCTCTCCCCACGCAATTTTGTCTCATACTAAACTGATACTTCGTAGATTACCCGCTGATCCAACGCTCTGGTCTCTACACAGGCGTTAACAATCTACCCATACGGCTAAGGATTCTATAGGACATTCAAAAGGCACTTTCAGCATAAGCATTGTTGCACAGTGTACATGCTTTTTTCTCAACTTCAAATGTTGTAACATAAGATTTTAACAATGTTTAACTCCACGCCTGTTCTTGCGGTCTTCGCTCGGTTGTCCCTCACTTTCCCTATTCTCCGAGGTCCGGAACTTCTCGGAGCTCTGGGATTGGACTGAGAAACCGTTTTCGCCCAAGACGGATGTAACAACCGACAAGGACTTACGTGGAGCACGGTTGAACACGAAATGGACTTAACTACAATCACCACAACCCCTGTCAAGTATGGAGAGCTGGACACATCTTCATACTCATATAAACTACACATCTGAAAAATCTAGACAACATAAAATTTGAACTTTGCTCACATGGACACACAACGAGACGACTATTCGCGATGTTCCCCTCCTCAGCCGGCCTCAAAAATCATGGCGGCCCTGATCAAATTATCCGTTTAACTAACGGAGGAAATTAGAAGCCATTTGACTGCGAATAACGGAATATGAATTCACTCGTCAAGCGGCTTTGCAAGTTAAACATTAATGTTTAAAATGCTTTACGGCAGTGTTACGGGACGTGGTGGGTTTACGCCTGGCAAGCGTTCTCCCTACAAAAAGCCAAAAATGTCCGTTTAAAAACACTGAGACGTGGCGGATGTGACTCGCCACTGAATAAAGTCACTGCCTTCAACTATGTACTGGCTAGTCGACTAGACTCATATTTCAACTTTTTCCCGACACATGCAAGTGTATGATACTCGCCGTCTATATGCACCGTTTCATTGCACTTATAGTGCCTTGACCGTTTCACCTACACACGATTGAACCCGAAGCATCGTCGTGATACACAGAAGCTTATAAACCTTGATCATGACTGAGTTAGTGTGTCTCCATAAATAGGAGAATGAACTATTAATTTATTTATTTACGTACACTTGAAACCACTTTTCGACACACTTCTGATGACTTTGCTCCTCATGAGTGTTTCGACTGTTTCTGCAAGTTGAACATCTTTTTTCCACAGTCAATTACATGCGTTGTAACGTATCTGTTGCACAACTTAATTGCTTGTAAATTTTGATCATACCTGAGGTGATATGACTTGATGAATTCGAGAATAAAAATTTTATTTATTTATATGTTTGAGTCGTTTAATTTAGTAGGGAAGACGAATGGTGAGGATCAAGGATAGGAATGAAATAAGCTGTGATAATAAAGCTTGAGCAAGTTTAGCAAATTTCTCGGAGGAAGCAATGTCTTGGATACGCAGCACAAATAATATACGTCTCAATAGTATGAATGCAGTCAGCAGGCACAAATACGGTCAGAAAGGTATAGATAAAGGCAAAGGACAGAGATGGCCATCCAGTTGAAAAGCAATCAGAGACCGAACTCCTTCCATTCTGTGACCTTTCCTTCCTTGCCTCCCGCGAGACATGCGTAGAGGTTGCTGAATAAATGTACTTGAATCGTCGTATCTCTAACTATGACCTATGGACATATATGGAGAGCTCATGCCTAAACCTCGGGTATTCTGTCCGGTTAATATGCATCATCTAGGGGCGTAAACGACTGCGTTCAAACCATTTTCACTTTCGGAACAACACCTCAAGAAAGCTTTATCTACCGGCAAGTGTTCACTTTACTTGCGATGTCATGGCTTTGTGTTCCGTCAACCTCGCCAGTGGATTATTTAGGATACCGATCCTTCAAATGCTTGGCGTCAGCATCCGATGGATAAATAAATAAATAAACATTTTATTCTCGAAAGCGAGGCACGCCCATGGAGGCATGATCAGATATGTACAACTGTACAGACATTTTATGGCAACTGTAACATTGACAGTAGAAAATTGTTCATATGTCCATGATTGAAACTGTACAATGGTGAAAATGCGAAATAATAATTTGGCTGTCGTGAAACTGGGACATTGGCTAATAATAGATTGAGAATCCCGAATGATCCATTGGAAGATAATCGAAGAGCACGCACAAGAGAGATATGGCAATACAGTGAGTTCGTGCACAAGTAACGCAAAGCTCAACGGTGATATCGAAGAAAGCAAAATGACGACAGTATGTGCAGATGTAGAAGTTCCAGTGCAACGAACCTACCTAGAATGGTGACGCTTGTTGACTTGCCAGTTTGAAGTTATGGGCTGTGACTTTACTCGGTGGCGAGTCACATTCGCCACGTTGCAGTGCTGTTAAACGGACATTTGTGGCTTCTTATAGGGAGAACGCTTGCCAGGCGGAAACCCACCACGTTCTGCAACACTGCCGCCAATCCATTGAATGGTAAGTCGTCACTGGCTATGTTTCTGGTTGAACGTTTGTTTGCTCGGTTTCTCGCAGTCAGGTTGCGTCCCATTTTTCTGCCGGCTGATGCGTTAGCCGGGTTACTATTGCGTTCATGAGTCCTGTTCTTCAAATATGACGTATTGCTCCTCTGCAGAACCACGTGAAGTCTCCGATGGATATACATTGAAATATGTGGATTTGTTGTTGAAGTCTTGAAGGATAGAACATGGTTCCCAAGAAAGAATCGCAGTTTCCCCGGGGTATATGGTAAATTTGATTAGAAATATAGGAAACCACGGCCAATTGAGCGGTCAACGCGGATTGAAGAGCTCATAATGACCAATTGTCCTGGCCTTGTATCGCAGGAGAATGTGCCTTCCGAAGTCAAATGTAGTTCTCCAGGCAAGAGTAATGTGGAAGAGATAGCGTTAGCCAAACTGAACCCAAAGGTTCAAACCTCGGAAAAATTGCATCCGTGCATGATAACGAATGATGTTTCCGGTTAGTGAGTTGTAAAAGGATTGGTAATCTTCCGCTCATGTCCAGATAAAGGAACTGTGTGGCTAGTTTTGTTGTCGCAACGATGGACAATTCCTTGGGTGCGTGTCGCCGTACCTGTGACAAACTGGGGAAAGAGGAAACGAACAGAAACTTTCCCTTTTCTCTGAGGTCCGGGACTTCTTGGGGATCTGAATTTGGACTGAGGAACAGCTTTGACCCAAGACGGACGCAATAACCCACAAGGACTTACATCGAGCATGGTAGAACTCCGAAAGGACCGAACTACAATCACTGTAACCCTTGTCCAGTATGGAGCACTGGACATATACTCATAATCACAAACATTATACGGCTGAAAAATCTGGACAGCGGTAATGTTGAACCTTTGCTTACCTGGACATACAACAAGAAGAATTATCGCGATGTCCCTCTCCTCCACCGACCTCAAAAATCATGGCGACCCAGATCAAAATACCCGTCCAACTAACAGAGGAAATTAGAAGCCATTACTCTGCGAAAAACCGAAGGTAAAATCAGTCGTTAAGCGGCTTTGCCAGTTCAACATTAATGTTTAAAGTGCTTTACGGCAGTGTTGCAGGACGTGGTGGGTTTTCGCCTGGCAAGCGTTCTCCCTATAAAAAGCCACAAATGTCTGTTTAACAACACTGCGACTTGGCGGATGTGAATCGCCACTGAATAAAGTCACTGTGCACAACTACATGCTGGCAAGTCGACTAGACTCATATATCAACTCTTTCCGACAGCGTTTCAACTACACGCGATTGAACCCGCTGTATCGTCGTGATACCCATCTGTTTTCAAACCTTGATCATGCCTGAGTTGGTGTGTCTGAAACTGAGAATAAACTATTTATTTATTCATTTCTTTATTGTACTGTTCCAGTCATGGACATCCTAAAGATTTTCTACTCTCACTGTTACAGTTGCCGTAAAATGTTTGTATAGTTGTACATACCTGATCATGCCTCCATGGGCGTGTCTTACATGGTCAAGAATAAAATATTTATTTATTTATTTATTTAAGAACGGGATGCGTCTGGAATGCATTCGATCAATCGCGGCGATGAGTGAACTATTTACCCCTTAAACATGTAACGGTTATTTAACTATCGCATATATATGTGTATCATAAGTGGCGAAATACGACGAGAATCAACCAGCACACGGATCATTATGGAATGAAAGATTGTGCTAAAATAGGAATGAAGATGAAGGAAAGAGAGTTTGAGGGGTCCTAGTGCGCATATACTCAGTCGAATAGAATCAAAGAAAGGAGGACGAGGTGTGCAGATTATGGAAAGGAATATCACCCAGGAAGAACGACAGGGACGCTGCGCCTCAGTCTTGAATCGGTAGGAATGTAAGAAGGCAGAGAGGACAGACGCATGTAAGTTAGCGTCGAATGAAGAAGGAATGCAACAGAAGGCGCATGAAGGAAAAGAAGGGGTTGGTAAAGCGTGTTCAATTGAGGAGAAGTGGAAAAGCCGCCGACATCCTTCAGGGGATGATTCATCCTTGTTAATAAAAAGAAGGATGAATAACGCCGTGATGTAATTAAGGGGAGGGTAACAGAGCGTTGCGTCAAATATAACTAGATCAGTAGTATCTCAGAATGCCGAGAGAGGTCAGAAAACAAGAGACAGTTCTGACACAACCAGGTAAGTCAGCACGATGAAGTCAGGCCGCTAAGTATAAGAAAATGAGTGTCAACATAAAAGCAGTTTAGGACGAAAGTGTCTAAACGAAGCGGCAGGTAGCTTTGGGGTGATGTGAACAGGCCGTTGGGTCTGTTGTACAAGGATAATTTAGTGAGATATTACCCAAAGGTAGGAGACCAGTAAGACGAGATTAGAATGTCAACGCGTAGAAAGCAAGCCGTATAATGTCGATCTAAATACTGAAAGCGAGCCTCGGCATAAAGAGAAATGTTAGCGATGAAAGGGGGATATAATAAAAGTGATGAATCATGAACAACACTGCTTTTGAAGTAAAGGTTCCAAGGCGGTACGTCGGCAGAGTGAAAGCCACTTAGATCTCAGAAGTCCGAGGTAAGTCAGAAAGTAGTAGACCATTCAGACGCGTCTGGATAAGCCAGCAAGGTGAAGCTAGGCCGCCAACTTAAGATGTGAATAATAGTAATGAGTGTCATAAGAAAAGAAGCTTTCGGGACCAAAGTGACTATATGAAAAGCCAGATAGCATGTCCAGGAAAGGTCTCGGGATGAGCGGAACAGAGTGTTTGGAATGTAGACCGTAGAGTAATAACGTCACAGATGTCGGGGAGCAGTCAGAAACAGGGGACTGGTCAGCCGAGTGTAGATTTGATCCAGGTTTGAAGGAATACCCGTCCAGTGGAAAAAATAATGAAAGCAGAGTGCGAAAGGGAAAACGCTCTATTGAGGAGAAGTGGGAAAGCCAACGATGTTTTCAGGGAGATGTGAGCATACCGATAAGTCTGCCCATCCCTGGTCATTAGGGTCACAGTAGTCGGAAGCAAAAGACCACTGAGGCGAGATTGGAATATCAGCTCAAAGAGTGAAATCCGTAGCATTAGGTACAATTGCTATAGGAGAGCATCGGCACAATTGGCATGTACACTAAGAAAGGGGATATAGGAATAAGGATGAAGCTTGGCCAACAATGACTTCAGTTGAGGATTACAGGAAATTACGTCGGCCGACCCTGGGGCACTTAGATCTCAGAAGTCCGAGGTAAGTCAGAAAGTAGTAGACCATTCAGACGCGTCCAAATAATCCAGCAAGGTGAAGTTAGGCCGCCAACTTAAGATGTGAATAACAGTTATGAGTGTTATGAGAAAGAAGCTTTCTCGACGAAGGTGACTAGATAAAAGGCCAGATAGCATGTCAAGGAAAGGTTTCGGGGTGGGGGGAACAGAGTGTTTTGAATGTAGACCCTAGAGTAATAACGTCTCGGATATCGGAGGGCTTTCAGAAACAGGAGACTAGTCAGCTGAGGGTAGATGGGGCCATGCCGGGAGAGGTATCCGTCCAATTGAGAAAGTAATGCAAACAGAGTGCGAACAGGGAAAAGCTCTATTGAGGGGAAGTGGAAAGGCCAACCATGTTCTCAGGGAGATGTGAGCAGACCGATAAGTCTACCCAGCCCTGGGCATTATGGTCACATTAGTCGGAAGCAGAGACCCACCTCGGCAGAGTGGTACGCCATCCAGTTTAGACGTCTGAAAGCTCATCTATTATGGAAGCATTTTGCACCATAACTTCCACTGGTTTGAACAATTTGGTTTAATTCATTATTACCTCTGAACCTCAACTAAACAGCTTTATCATCTTGCAAACAGCAACATACTTGCGATGCCATGGCAGTATGCTCTCGCCACTTTGCCAGTGGATAATTTCGCCTGAAAGCCTTTTGTTCCGTCTCCTCCATGGGTCTGAATAATTGATATCAAATCCTTAGGACTTTCGGCACATCTGAAAAATATTTCCATCTCCATGCAAGTGTTCAACGTACTTGCGACTACATGGCGTTATGCTCCGTCCACCTCGCCAGTGGATTACTTCTTTCTGGTATCAGAATCCTCATCTAATTGACGTCATTATACAATGGATACTACACCCACCTTGTCAGTGTGGCATGAAGATTTTATACCTTCCGGGGGTATATTTTCTGAGGGCCGTACTACTGCGCTTGGCCATACCTGATTCCAAAGACCACAACAAGATCCGTGAACTTTCGAAACATCCCCTCCATGCAAGCGTCCCACTTAGCTGCGGTGGTTATCTCCCGCGGACTTACCAGCGAGACAGCTGGCCCGTGGGTAACTTGTTCAGACAGAGATACTGCTTATGATCTGATCTCCATACTCACCTGAATAACGCAGCACCACGATTTACACAGCTTACATCCGAACAGTACCGCTGTTCACAACCGCACCTGATGAATCCTGACTAAGCCTTCCGCTGAGCCAACGGCAAATCAGGTATCTCATGACTGCGATTAGCCGTCCGGAAAATCGGTCCTACAAAAGGGTTACAAGTATCTCAATGCTATATACATTGTGGTCAACGGCAGGGTTCCAGGACGTGGTGGGTTATCGCTTGGCAAGCATTTTCCCTAGAAAAAACTACAAATGTCTGTTTTACAGCACTGCGACTTGGCGCATGTTAATCGCCACCGAAATGAAGTGACTGCTCACTGCTTCATACGAAGAAAGCTCTCAATATCATATATTTGCGAGCACGTGTTTATCAAACAATATCGGACTACTGGGCCTACGGCATAACGGAGACCAATCTCCAGGACCTTACGAACCTGCACCCAGCATTTCCGTAACAGAAACTTAGTGATCGTACAGCGCTTCGACGCCACCTTTCTCTATGACACCGATGCTCAGCCCCTTCATTCCTGCATCATTCCTATGCAAAATTATGTGCAACTTTCAAGGCATGTATTTGCCAACACCCATGTTTGCCGTGTGGTGTGCCCACGCTTTTAGTGCTTCTGTGGCTATGTCAACCACTTGAGCACGCCTGTACTGACGTACCTCGTGTCGTCGAAAATATAATTATTTATTTGTTTATTTAACTAATGTACATTTATTCGGTTTTGTCCATTTTTTAATTAAAACCTACTTAGTTTTGCTAAAATGATTTAGCTATCTGTTTGATTTATTATTTATGTATATTTTGATTTCCATTTTGCTCTAAGACTTCGCTGAAGACCTTGACTGAAATATATATGTGAAAAATCGATGAGTTCCTTGTTTGGTTACTATAGTTATGTAGGGATATGCAAAACTAAGCCCTTGCGTGAAGTGTGTTTTTTCAGTTTAGATAACTGGGGCATCAAACCTCAGTTACATGTTTCTCAGTCCAGATATTTTGCAGCATCCACCACATGGAGTCAGCTTCGTTATTACTAATAGCTTAATAGATTTGACGGCAAAGGTGATAAACTAAAAGATATGCACACCACATCCTCAGTTACCTTAATGTATGCATGCTTTCGGCCTGTTTGCTGCCGTTCGTTCATTTAACTTTTTCAGCTTTCAGCTAGCAATCCTCATTAGTTCAGCAGATCAACGCACAGCCGCTCATTAGCCATTCTATTCTAGATGTTCATCTATCTCTTCCTCTTTATAACATCTTTGACTATTCCCCCTGCAATCGTCCACCGCTCCGACTAGCATTACCTGGCTTCATCTACGGTACTATTACCCCAGCGTGAGTTGTGTACCTACGCTCCGCCGCGCTTCTGTCGCAACTGACGTGACTGCCTGAGTGACCATAAAGTATGCTTGCATTTTCTTATTTGCTGTTTTTTCTACATCTAACCCTAATGAGCTCACTTATGGTGACCTTCCTTATCTCTTCAGGTCAGCGCACAGCCGCTGCTTATCCTCTTCTTTCCTGATGTTCAGTCTTCCCTTACTCCCTGCAACATCTTCGACACTTGCTCATGTAGGATTCTAGCACGCTCACTGGAATTCCCTGGCTGGGTCTACCTCAGCAACCTAGCATGAGTTGCGTGTTAGCGCGCCGCCGCATTTTACTCATTTTGCTCTGACGTAATTAAAAAACCTTAATGTAAGCTTGCGATCCTACCGTTCCTTATCCTTTCAGCATTAAAACTTTCTTAGTTCTCTTCTGTTGAGCAAACACGTAGTTAGCGTTCAACCGCTGTTTAGTCTCTCATTTCTAGATGTTCACTTATTCTCACTCACTGTAGAGTAAAAAGAATTTTATACCTGCCAGACTCCAACACTCGGATAAGCTTTCCCTGGCTGTATGAAACTTAGTCAGTTACCTTGCACCCTAGAATGACCTAAATATATAAATAAAGTTCATTCTCATTTTTATGGAGACACACCAAGTCAGTCATGATCAAGGTTTATAAGCTTCTGTGTATCACGACGATGCTTCGGGTTCAATCGTGTGTAGGTGAAACGGTCAAGGCACTATAAGTGCAATGAAACGGTGCATATAGACGGCGAGTATCATACACTTGCATGTGTCGGGAAAAAGTTGAAATATGAGTCTAGTCGACTAGCCAGTACATAGTTGAAGGCAGTGACTTTATTCAGTGGCGAGTCACATCCGCCACGTCTCAGTGTTTTTAAACGGACATTTTTGGCTTTTTGTAGGGAGAACGCTTGCCAGGCGTAAACCCACCACGTCCCGTAACACTGCCGTAAAGCATTTTAAACATTAATGTTTAACTGGCAAAGCCGCTTGACGAGTGAATTCATATTCCGTTATTCGCAGTCAAATGGCTTCTAATTTCCTCCGTTAGTTAAACGGATAATTTGATCAGGGCCGCCATGATTTTTGAGGCCGGCTGAGGAGGGGAACATCGCGAATAGTCGTCTCGTTGTGTGTCCATGTGAGCAAAGTTCAAATTTTATGCCGTCTAGATTTTTCAGATGTGTAGTTTATATGAGTATGAAGATGTGTCCAGCTCTACATACTTGACAGGGGTTGTGGTGCTTGTAGTTAAGTCCATTTCGTGTTCAACCGTGCTCCACGTAAGTCCTTGTCGGTTGTTACATCCGTCTTGGGCGAAAACAGTTTCTCAGTCCAATCCCAGAGCTCCGAGAAGTTCCGGACCTCGGAGAATAGGGAAAGTGAGGGACAACCGAGCGAAGACCGCAAGAACAGGCGTGGAGTTAAACATTGTTAAACTCTTATGTTACAACATTTGAAGTTGAGAAAAAAGCATGTACACTGTGCAACAATGCTTATGCTGAAAGTGCCTTTTGAATGTCCTATAGAATCCTTAGCCGTATGGGTAGATTGTTAACGCCTGTGTAGAGACAAGAGCGTTGGATCAGCGGGTAATCTACGAAGTATCAGTTTAGTATGAGACAAAATTGCGTGAGGAGAGAGCAAAGAGAGTTAGATGGCTGGTGGTGTTTGTAAGGTGCATGAACAGCAAGTAGTTAGCCTAATACATAGGGAGCGCAGAAGAAGAAAGTTAAGAATAATTAGGTTGTCGCGAGAGAGGTCTAATGGTCAATTGGCGGTAAGGCAGCGGAAAGATTGGATGCAGATATTCTAAAGGAATAAAGGTTAATGAGATAGGAAGGGGCTCCTATCAACCACTGGATAATCGCATATACATGGAGCCTATGACCCCCAGCGACTTCTAAACAGGTGCCGAATTCAAGGTGTTCGACAAATGATGGAAAAACTATCAGTGGCCAGATGTAGCCCTTCCATAAGACGTTTGGTTAGTAGTGTATGCCAATAGGGTCACAGAAGGCATCAACATGCCAGCGATGTTAAGTGATACAAACATTCCAGTAGCAAGTATGATGGAGAGACAAGGAGTGTATCCTAGCAAGCTCAAGGTCTGTGCAGAAGGGACATGGAGTCTAAGGAGAATTGCTGCAGTGGTGAGAAAGAGAAGAATAACGATAGATATTGGCGGTAGGAAAAAGAGTATCAGAGGCCAGGAATGGCATTTAGATTAAGCCTACTGATTACCATTGGATGCCTACAGCGACAGAAAATGTCAAAGAACCAGCGAAGGTGTGTGATGCAAACAGGCCAAGAGAGTAAGTGTTGGAGAGATTAGGAGTGACTCCCAGCGCAAAGATGCATGTTACCTACAATGACTCGCTGCAGCTGGAAAGTGGTGGCCTAGGTAATACGAAGAATTGATAATGGTACTAATGGATAGAGAGTATCGACGGCTAGCAATGGCATTGGGGTGAAGCCTACTAGTTGCTATTGGATACCTATAGGTCCCAGAATAATTCAACAGGCAGCAAATGTATGGGACGCAGACAGTCCCAAGGAATGAAGTTTGGAGATGAAAAAGATTGGCTCTGCGCAAGCTCCGGATATGCGCGGAAATGCTTTGAGCCTGCGACAACTACTTGTTATTAAATAGATGTGCTGTGTTTGAGAGGAACGACAGATATTTGCGCTACGAAAATCTTTTGGTAGCCAAATGTAACCGTCCCATTAAGCAGATTGGTCACAATTGGATTCCTACAGCGTCACGGAATACATTAACAAGCCAGCGAAGGCAAGTGATACAGACATTCTAAGCAGTTGCAGGAGGGAGAAGCAATGAATATCTGCTAGTAGCTCTGGATATGCGCGAAGATGTATGGAGCCTGCAATGTATCACTGCAGAAAATGTGATGAAGATAAGAGGAACGAGGATAATGGCGCTAAGAGAGAGAACCAGTGGACAGCAACTGAAACCGCATTAAGCCTGCTAGTTATTAGTGGATACTTACAGTGACAGAAGAAGTCAACAAACTAGCGAAGGTGTGTGATGCAAACAGGCCAAGAGAGTAAGTGTTCGAGAGATTAGGAGTGGCTGCTGGCGCAAAGATTTTGCGAGCTACAATGACTCGCTGCAGCTGAAAATTGGGGACATAGGTAATACGAAGAACTGCTATTGGTACTAATGAAGAGAGCACCGACGGCCAGCAATGGCATTGGTTTGAAGCCTTCTAGTTGCAGGTGGATACGTAAAGTGTCCCAGAATATGTCAACAGACATCAAATATATGTGACGCTGTGCCTTTGCCTCCTGGAGCCGGTCCTGCTCAGCGGCACAAATTTATGCTTACGTTTCGCCTCTGCGCTGCCTTATCTTCGTTACTCTTTGTTAGCTCTGTTCTGTCTAGCAACCTCGCTCCATCTGGTCAGCGCAGGCCGCTCCTTAGCCTCTCGTTTCTTCTCACCCTTGTTCTACAGGATAACATTACCTGCACCGAAGACCGCTGATGACGTACCTGCGACGCTCCCATGGGCACGTATTCAATAAAGAACAAAGGAAAACCCGCACTTCATAATCATGACACACTAAAGAACCTAGGAAACTGATCATTTCAATACAAGTCACCAGAGTCGTCCGACTTCAACAGCTCCAACCACTCGCACTGGACTCCGAAGGCGACTACACATCCATGGGAAACAAATTGAGGTTACGTGACTGCGAATATCCGCGAGGGTATTTGGTCAGATACAATCTTGTCAATGTTATATCACCAGCCGGCAGTGTTCCAGGACGTGGTGGGTCTTCGTCTGGCAAGCGTCTTCCCTGCGAAAAGCCACAAATGTCTGTTTAACAACACTGCGACGTGGCGATGTGACTCGCAACTCAATAAAGTCACCGTCTCTAACACATTGGCAAGTTGACCGGCACCACATTTACGAGTTCTGTGCATATATCGGCTCTCGCACGAAAACGCCTACATATCTGCTTAGTGACATGCCACTATTCTTAAGTATTTTGCACCCGTTTCCTCATACTTCACTCATTGACACACACAGCGTACGGGACCTCATCGGACTAGTTCCTCATCAACATACCATATAAGTGATCTGAATAATATCTTTACCTCTCACATTCTGTGTACATAGACTACATACAACCTTTGGGCTCTTTGGGCCCACACTACTGTCTCCAACTGTACTACTCCCACTGTCGGTGCTGCTTATTCCGCTATCATGTACAATAATGCAATATGCTGATCATGCCCAAAAGGCGTGTCTCGCTTTATCAAGAATAAAATATTTATTTATTTATTTAGACGTTCACTTAGCCTCTGCTATCTGCTACATTTTTTACTTGTTCAGATATGATTCCAGCCCACAAATTGAATTTACTATATCACCATATTTTAGTACTATTCCGTTAGCACCCTAGATTAACTTGTATCTCTGCGCGACGCCGCGCTTATGTCTCATGTGTTGTGACGTCCTCAGCAACTTTAATGTGTACTTTCCCTCCGCAAGTTTGCTTTCTTTAATTGATCTTTCTAACCTCTCTTCTATTGATCAAACTTTGTTTATCTAGTCGGCACACAGCCGCTCCTTAACCACTTCCTTTTAAGTGTTTTATCTCCGTCTCGCAGCAACGTTTGCGACACTTGCTCAAGCCGGATTCCGGCTCACTCAGTCGGCCGTAGCACCATGTTCTTAGTACCCTCATGTCAACTTTATGTCTGGATACTCTAACATTGTACCCTACTTGAGTCCTATCTTTCCGCTGCTTCACCACTACTGGAATTTTGTATGTCGCAGGTCGTTAGCTGTTCATATTTTTACTGACTTATGCTGCGCTCCCTATGGAATTAGTCTAGCTACCTGCGGTTCATTCAGTATTTAATCGCCGCCAGGCTTCTAGTTCTCTTCTCTTCCCACGCAATGGTTGCAACATAGTAACCTGATACTACTTGGATTGCTTACAGGTGCGACACTCTGTTCTTTACGTAGATGGTAGCAACCTACCCATACGGCCATTGCGTGTTGTATCATGTTCAAATACATTTTCAGCATAATCCACGCTGCACACTGTACATACCTAAATAAAAATCAATAACATATTTATTCTCGATAAAACGAGGCACGCCTGCACAAGCATGATCATGTTAGGAGTAAAAATGTGATCAGTTAATGTACATTGGAGCCATAAGGTTTTCGCAAATATTGGTATATGTATGTGTTAGTGTGTGTGTGGGCGAGTTTAGCTGTGTTAATGGACTTTGTGCATGTTTTCTTCCCTGAATGATCATGCTTGTATGTGTCGCCAATGTTAAACGGATGCTTTATGGCTGTGGACTTGAAACGGTTTTCTGGGTAAGCAGTCCGTGACTTTCTTTGGTGGCGAGTCAAAACCGACATGTCACAGCCTTGTTAAACAGAAAGTCGTGGCGTTTGCAGCGAGACCGCTTGCCGGGCGAGAACCCACCACGTCCTGAAACATTGCCTCCCAACTATTTGCTGGAAGGGGTTAAACCCGAACCACCCAGATGGCACCACTAGAAGGTTGTCCGGGTAGCCATCATTTGGTGTCCGTTCTAAAACTTTAAACATGCGACTTTAACAATGGTTATTTTCATACTGTTCTTTGTGGTCTTCTCTCTGTTGTTCCTCATTTGACATTTTCAACGAGGTCCGGAACTCCTTGGTGATCTGATATGGGACTGAGGAAAATATTTTTCGCCCAAGACGGACGGAAGAATAAATAAATAAATAAATAAATAACTAGGTATATTTCTAGACCTGCTAGAGGCTGCACCCTAAAGGGTTCAGATCAATGCTTACATTAATCCGATGCTCTTGCATGGAAGTAGGCAAAATATAAGTATATGTTCATCGTTAGCAATTACAAATGCATTGACACTGTTTGGTATACAACTACTGGGTCGCAGACGCCCACCTTGACATTTTTCTGGTTCCTTCGGGCGATATTGAGCTCCTTGTTCTTTTATTGTGGAAAGTTTGCGGAGGTGTAGTTGTGTCTTTTCTCCTTGGAACAGCATCCAATTCGCCACAAGTTCCGTTTAAATTGATCGCACATTAATTGGCCACTCAGTTGCCCCAATTGTTGTTGCGCACATGGAAGAAATGAGTGAAGGGATTATAAGGCATACGAAAAGATAAAAACGATGCTGATAAATGCAGACAAACTAGAACCAATTTGTTAAGAGAGAAAATAAATCTGCGTGCTTCAGTAGAAAAATACTAATTAACAAAAAATATAGCCCTACTTTTCTTACGCTGATATTGCTCTCCGGCGCGAAATTTCAACCTGTTATTCACAGATAAAAGAAAAAGCCTTTCTGCAGTTAGACTACCGCTTAAAGTAGCACAAACTTACAATTGTATGGACCAGCTTTAGTGCTTGAATACGTTGAACGTAAAAGCAACACAATACGTGCAGTAGTTTGCGAGTTATTCGCAATTAAATGATGGTCTACGAATAAGGCCATTTTTATTTTTCGCTAAAAATGGCTTTCTGCTTTGCAAGCAGATAGCAAAAAAAGAAAAGACAATATAAAAAGTAGGGAGGCGGCGTATGTTCTAGATAGGCATAGCTATCCAGAAATGCTCTAATTAGCCCGTAATACACTGCGACAACTACGGACTGCGCAGGTGGCCGAAAAGTAAACTTTGCAGGCATACATGACAAATATATGCAAATAAAGGATGATCTTGCACGAAAACGATAGAAATCCAGCAAGGAATATTATATCTACATGGGAATTCAGGAGAGCTTGTAATTAACTCACGGTTAGAAGGCCACAGCATATTATTTTCAGGGGATACTGAGCCACATAAACAACCGACATACTTGCTTTCACTGAGACGTGGTTGTCTCCGGATATCACGGACGGTGAGGTATATTTACCTGGCTTCGCGCTACTTGGAACTGATCGCTCTGTTGGTCGCCAAGGCGGAGGCGTTGTACTGTATGTGAGCTGTAACTTAGATGTGTTGAGGACTTGCACATTCCAGTCGTCGGATCAGACTGTTGAAGCCCTATCGGCTGTGTTGTGCACTTCCTCTACCCAGTTTACAGTTATAGTGATATACAGAAGTCCTGGAAGTTCCTCCAGGGGATACTTGACTTTATTCGCACTCAGTCTGCGAATAAGTGTTTAGTTCTAGGGGATTTCATCCTCCCGGAAGTCTGTTGGGCCGATCTTTCTTGCAATTCGGCATTAGGAACATTCGGTGCAGACTTCCTTGAACTGACTCTCCAAGTGCCTTTGCACCAGTTCGTTGACTTTCCCACTAGGTATATGGACAACCAAATATCATCTACTTTGGATTTGGTTTTCGCTAAGTCCCTGGACTTCGTGACTGACGTTTCATGCGGTGCACCTCTAGGGTCTAGCGATCACGCATGCATATCCTTTCGATGTGCTCTTTCAAGGCACCAAGAGACCGCTGTTGAATTACTTCCGAATATTTGGCGGGCGGACTTTAGTGCAATGCGAACTAAGGCTTCAGTTCTGAACTGTGAGATCTCGATGGCTGACTCTGTCCAGTTAGCCTGGGATAAATTTAAGGCATACCTTACGGAGGTTTCCGCACCCTATATTCCACTCATGAGGAAAAGAGGGTTAAGGGCACAGCCTCCATGGATAGATACCACAGGCAATTTCCTACTCAAGAAACGGTCTAGTTGCTGGCGAACCAACCAAGCAGCTCCATCATCCAGTACCTATGATAGTTTTCGAGAGAATAGAAATAAATGTAAGCAACACCTCAGAACTGCTCGTCTCCAATACGAGCAAGGTTAAGCGGACTCGGCCGCAGCTAATCCCAAGAAGTTTTTTGCTTACGTTAAAAGACGCAGCGGGGCAAAACTGTCTATACCAGCTTTATTGCGAGCAGACGGGACCCGTGCGCAAACTGACTGTGACAAAGCTTGTATACTGAGTGATCAGTATACTGGGGTCTTTGCTCGGGAGACCTCTTTACCACAGGTTGAATTGGTTTCAAGAGTTCCAGAGGATTCTTGCTTAGCTGAATTTAGCATAACGGAAACTCAGGTCTTCGAGCTACTGCAAGGCATTAATCCCTCTAAAGCTTCCGGTCCTGATTCAGTTCATCCGAAGCTGCTGCATGAACTGGTCACTGAGCTGAGTGGTCCGCCCACGTGCGTATTTTTAATATCGCCGTACAGCTGCAGCCTACCTTCGGAATGGAAGGAGGCAATCATCTGTCCGATTTTTAAGGGCGGTGACAGCGCTCTACCCGCGAACTACCGGCCTGTCAGTTTGACAAGCGTAGTAGTCAAGTTGTTCGAGAAGCTGATAAGGGATTCAGTGGAGAACCACCTGAATCGATTCAACCTTCTCAGTGTTGCACAACATGGATTCCGCAAAGGATTTTCATGTCAGACTAATTTACTTGTAGCTCGTGAAAGCTGGGCCGAAGTGGTAGCGGGTGGCCACGCTGTAGACGTGCTATTCGTAGATTTTTCGAAAGCTTTTGACACTGTTCCACATCTTCGGCTCTCACTAAAGTTGAGATCTTACGGGATATCTGGTCGCGCCCTTCAATGGGTGTCTGCCTTCCTTGAGGGGAGGGAACAGTGCGTACGGGTGGGGCGTAGCCTTTCGCTCAGGCAAGCTGTCCTTAGTGGCGTTCCGCAGGGCTAGGTATTGGGGCCATTGTTGTTCGCGATCTATGTAAATGACTTGCCGGGAGAGCTAGGGGTGTCATCATTAATGTTTGCTGACGACCTTAAGCTCTGGAATATTGTGGATATCCCGGGGGTCATGAGGCAATTCAGCGTGCCTTGAATAGGCTCTGGGAATGGTCTATCTTATGGTTGATGCCCATAAATAGGGCGAAGTGCTCTGTTCTCCGAATCGGAGCTGCAAATCCTCCCACCCGATATGTTCTCGGCGGTGGTGAACTCCCTGTTGTCACTCAGCAGGTTGATTTAGGAGTCGTACACGCATCAGCACTTCATTCTGGAGACAACTGGAAGAAGGCTGCTTGTCAAGGGTTTCGTATGATGTGGTTTATCCGCCGCTCTTTCGGAATCTTAACGGCCAAGTTGTTTGTGAAGCTATTTTCGGCATTCGTCCGACCCCACCTGGAATATTGTATTCAGGCTTGTCCACCATGTATTAACCGAGACAAAATGGACTTGGAGAGGGTGTTACGAGTGGGCACTCGGATAGTGCAGGGTCTACGGGGACAGACGTATCCTGAACGCTTGCTCAGTTTGGGTATGTACTCCATGCACTACCGAAGGATAAGAGGGGACCTATTCTCACTTATCGTATTTTGACGGGTAAGATTGGCCCGGACTTGTCAGGGCTTTTTAGTCCCGCTACGTTACCTAGTCTCCGCGGTCACCCACTGAAACTGCATAAACCACGGTCTGATAGGATTAGGACGGAAACTCGTCTATCGCGCCAAGTTATAGATCGCTGGAATTCGCTTCCAGATCATGTGGTTAGGGAACCTAAAGTTAAGGGTTTTGCGCGCCAGCTCGATGCTCTTGGGTGGCAACAGCAAACCTTTCCTTTTTCCTAGCCGACTCACCTTCACTTTTCAGTTCTTTTTTATTGACTCAAATATCTTGGTATTCCACTTGCTTAGCTCTTACTACTTTCTCTTTTGCCTTCTGTGTTTACTTTTTTCTCTTTCTCACTTCACGTAACCGACCCAGCAGGGACTGCTAGGGCAGGATACGTGGGCATTAATTGGTTGGACAGGGTGTGATGCGGTTTTTGTTTTAGGTCCATCAGTATTTCAAAGTTCGCTAACTCCTGGTTCAACGGCCCGCCGAATAAGGAACACTCACGGGATAATCCTATCGTTCCAGTCCCGCTTGAACTTGAACTTGAACTTTAGCATTTTTTAAGCCTTTAAGCTTCTCTAAAGCTTACAACAAGGCCGCATGAACCAGAACTACTTGAGTAACTCGGGGATCTTTCAGATCCGTTGACAGATTTCGGCCTGCAAAATACACACATTATTTTGCTAAACATCACAAGATTTATCCCTTTGAGTCGATTTTCTATTCTCATGAGGCTCTGTCTCTAACATCAGTAAGCTATAGGAGCCTGTCACCAATAATAAAGAAAAAAGCATGGGAAAATTTAGTAAAATTTAGCTAATTGCATTTGGGCGTGAAATCCGTTTTGGTCTACATTGGTTGGGCTTTAACAACTCCACTTCTGGTCTTTGAGCTTGCTCATACTTGAGGTATTGTTATGCCTAATGTGTTGATGCACACTATTGTGCAGCTCTTTGATAAATTTCGATTTATATCTCTCCATTTTTAAGTTTTGAAGATAGTGCTGGCGGTGTTCATCCAGATGGCAATGTTAACTGGTACTCTAATGTCACACCGACTATTTCTTTTGTGATTTTCCTGGCAAGCGCTGTTCTAGCACCCTAAGCAAAGAGCGATAAGGTAAATCAGGCGTAGAATAATAACAAAAACCAGTGGGAACTGGTTGTTCACCCGCCATTACACATAACGCATGGTTGGCTTTGGAGCCAGCTAAAAGATAAATGACACACGGGCGGCCAAGATAAGAAAAGTGGTGATGGAAAGTTTTTGGTGCTCCAGCCAGCCAGTGTGACATGGGACTCTCTGTCGTTGGTTAGCTTTCGTGTCAGTGAAATGAAATCTGGAACTGCGAGTGTTTTACGAGCAAAAGCAGTTAAAGAAGAGGATCTGGTTTGCATTTTGCCTGTCTACTAGCGTTGCCAATAGCAAAAGGCACATGTATACCAGATAAAGCTAAATATATGGGGCCAAGAGAGAATAAGTGGAGAGCAAAACGTCTGATTCTTGGGCCTGAAACTTTTAAAGTGCGCTCTTTGTGGCTTAATCTCCTACCTAACGGGCGTACTGCAGTCCTGTGAAAGGTAAGCACACTTTGAGTCCATCCCTGTCTCAGTTTCCTCAGCGGTGTTGTGGCAAGGCAGCGTGCTTGGACCAACCTGTTTTTGATCTATGTGACGGACATCTGTAGACGCCTGCGCCATGTGTCTGCCCATTCCTCTTTGCACGACGATATAAAGGTCGTATATGTCATTCCCACCAAAGCGCTAAAAGTATCCGCACTTACATAAGAGATCCGTGAAGACTGAAGACCTTTAGAGTCGTGGTTGTCAAATTTGGCAAATGACATTCTCTGCTGATAAATCTAAGTATTCTGAACCCACAAATTGCATCCATATCAGGATGGTGCGTTTATCGTTGAATCGGTTACGCCTCCATCCAACGTAAAAAACCGTTTAGCTACTGACCTAGGTATTCGCTATTCTATGACCCTCAACTTTCAGAGAATGTCAGTATAAGATAGCAAAAGCACGCAGAATGGTCCTTCCACATAGGCCGCCACATTAACTCGGCTGAAGCACGGTGGAGCTTTACCGCAGTCATGTTCGTCCGCAGCTGGAATATTGCCCCTTTATCTTCAGTAATTTGCGGAAATCAGACCGCATATTGCTCGAAAAGACTCAGCGGCGGTTTACCAAAATAGTAGCCCTCACATGGCCCAGAGCAGCATACTTACTACAGAGGTGTAACATCTCAATCTCCCATGCCTCTATGGCTGCGGCGCCTATATCTTAAACATGTGCTACTTATATAAGCTTAATATACCAAGCGGTGCACAGTGATATCCCCAGCCTGACACTGAGAAGAGGATCAGAATTCAACCTCCGAATCAAGCACTGCACAGTTGCCCCGCTGCCAGCGAGGAAGAAACTACGTTCACGTTTCTTCCTTGTACGCTTATGTAAATTTCTGGAACAAATTACCTTCACAGCTGCCGGAGATTCACAATCCACAGACTTTCAAGCAGGAGGTACGAAAGTTTATGTGCCTGGATAACATAAGACGCCTTTTCAACATATGTGATTCTGATGACAACCTTTTTGAGACCGGCCACGATGGGGCATAGAATCACATTTTGGTCAGCTCTAGCTCAACTTTGTATTGCGCTCAACTAGGCTCCATGACAGGAGCATCTTGGGCTCACAGGTCCTCCCCATACTTTGCGGTCCCTGTCACACTACGTGAGAGATCTTGGCCCGATCAGTTGCACTCATCTTACAGATGTTAGGACTGCTAATCCGACCACAAAAGGTATTCAGCCTACCCCAGTAGTAGCTGAGCGCTTTACTGGCTCCCACCGACAATTAGTTAAATGGGAAGTCTTGAAATAGTAGGCGCTACCGCAAAGGCAACCTGGAAACGCTAATCGGTAGCTCAAACCCTTTGAAAGCTCCTTCTCGACGCCCAGTTTCTTATTGCTCAACAGATCAGCACGTAAAGCAGCCTAGTACTATTGAATGGGAGCATCGTACGACTGTAATCACTGACCAGGTAGGATATTGCATAGCAATGGGGATGCACTCCGAACAGACAAACTTTACTTAACTTCTCCCTTCTCTTCTACACTTTGGTTCCTTCGTCTCCATTTTTACCCCTTAGTATTTTCCAAATACCTAGTCCACTAGGTCTCTTGCGAATACTTATACTTGTGACCCATGAGTCACGTCTACTTAAAACATTTTAACAACAATAAGCCTCATGTGAAATGCCAGGTTCTAGCGTTGTTGCCCTAATTGAAGCTTTTTCATTAAGTCTGAGCACTAGTTACTATAGTCAGCAGTTTCCAAACACTATCAGTAGCTAAGCCGCAAAATAAAAAAATATATCTTTCTTATTGTTGACAATGAGCGCACTTTAAAAGTTCTAGACCCAATAATCAGACATTTTGCTCTCCACTTATACTCTCTTGGCCCCATATACTTAGCTTTATCTGGTATACATGTGCCTTTCGCTATTGTCAACACTAGTAGACAGGCATAAAGAAAACCAGATCCTCTTCTTTAACTGCTTTTGCTCGTAAAACACTCGCATTTCCAGATTTCATTTCACTGGCACGAAAGCTAACCAATGACAGAGAGGCCCCTGTCACACTGGCTGGCTGGAGCACCAGAAACTTTCCATCACCACTTTTCTTATCTTGGCCGTCCGTGTGTCATTTCTCTTTTAGCTGGCTCCAAAGCCTACCATGCGCTATGCGTAATGGCGGGTGAACGACCAGCTCCCACTGGTTTTTGTTACTATTCTACTCCTGATTTACCTTATCGCTCTTTTA
>OX104064.1:232665433-232891362 GCA_944474145.2 Dicrocoelium dendriticum | reverse complement strand
AAACTCGTCCGGGAGGGTAAACGGTAGAACCAACAAGGTCTATTGAAAACGTTTTGTTCAAATCCCAAACCGCCAAACAGACACTTAAACAATTTGCGTCGTATTAAGCGCGGTATTCCTGCTCTGCACACAGCATGAGGATTAGCCCAAACCGCACAATAGGCGGCCAAAGTTCTTGGACAACAATTTGGCCGTACCTTCCAAAGCGTGCAATTTTCATAAATCCTGCTTAAGCAGATAATGTCGCCATCAGGGCTTAATCACATCGTTTATCTCTGCAGCTATACTGAAGAGGCTGATGTCTCTGCTCGAGTTCAGCTCCCTGGGTGTGGACGGCATTCGCCCGAAGGTGTTGAAAGTTGCTGCCATGTGGTTGGCGGCGCCACTAGCAAGTTTCTTTCAAAGTTCGCTCTTTCAAAGTTTCCCACAGATATTTCTACCAGACTGGAATAATCCTTCAACGACTGTATGGTCTATAATTAGCAACTCAGATAACTACCCTCACAAAGAACCTATCGCTTGAGTGACCAGGACTGGAACCCAACGCGACCACAGAACGCACTATACACTTCATGATAGTAGGCGGATAGCAGCCGACTGCGAGTAACAGCACAAGTGGTGCACTTCAGGCCCTAACATTTACTTGGAATCAGTTTCAGTATCACATAACGTGAATAACCATATTTTTACAATTGCATCAACAATCTGTTCCAACTGTGAGGTTGAACGGTTATCACAACCTTATATCACCTTTTACACTTTCCAATGTCAAAACTAAAGTTGAGCACCTTTGATTGTTAAAGATTTGATTGTACCTACTTGCTCATGCCTTGTTGGCGTGTCTCACTCAACACGGAGAATCTAAAATTGATTTATTTATCTAGTTATGTGATACACCTCCCCGAGGTGGAAGCACGAAACCATCACGCCAATGTGCAAAAGTGGCGGCCGTGTTGAACCAGCAAATCATCACCAAATAAAATTACTTCCGGTGACCTACAATTTTATGGAGTCCATTGTAGCCGAAGCTTTGATGGAGTAACTGGAGAACAACAGAATTCTCGTTCCGGAGCAGCATGGATTCTGCCAACTTCGGTCCTGCACCACTAAGCTGTTGCTTGCTCGTGCAAGCTAGGACGGGAATCGGTGGAAGCTGGTGTGGAAGTCGACGCGGCCTACCTGGATTTCTCAGAAGCATTCGACCGTCTAGGCTATGGCATTGTACCCCAAAAACCCCAGAAATATGACCTCGGCGATCCTGTTCTGGGTTGGATAGGAAACATTCCCGCAACGTCACCTGAAGGTAGGGTTCGAATTAACCCATAGGAATCTATCGTAGTTTAGTGCGGCGTACATCAGAGCTCGGTACTTAGACCCCGTCTGTTTCTGGTTTTCACAAATAATCTCGCGAGCATGATACCTTCTAACTGTTTGATATTCGCTGATAAGCTGAAGGTATGGCGTAATATATCTGCAGTGTAGGACCACGCAGCCTTACAGGAGGACCCTCACGAAGCCTACACATGGTCCTTCGAGAACATGCAGCAGTTCGACGTCACCAAGTGCAAACTTCCCAGCAAAAGGAACAAGACTATGCACAAGTTCCGCCTAGGGACACAAATTCTACAGCGGGCTTCTCACGAGTGCGATCTCGGGCGTGTTAGTTCAAGATGACCTCGAATGTTTGAGGCAGACTGAAAGGCATCTAAGAAAGCAAGCCAGTACCTCGGCATTCTTCGCAGTGATTTCGGGAACTTTGACCCTTCACTCTTTCCAAAACTGCATAGTGCGTACGTGTGGCCGCACGCGGAGTTGGGTAATCAAGCGTGGGAACCCTGTTTAAGCACCAGCTCGCTGCGCTCGATACAGCACAACATAAAGCAAGGAACAGCGTCAGAGGTTTGATCGGTCTCGCCCACGCACGCAGTCTGAAGACTCTCAAACTATACAGTGGATGTTATCGATGTCTAAGAGCCGATCTCATTATGATGTACCTGGTCTTGAGAAACCCCAACCACACATGCCATTCAGTCGGCTGATTGCACAGGCTTCAGAGGTAAAAGCTTGAAATAAGTGCAAATCAGTTTATCTCGTTAGGAGCGGAACTCTAAAATAGATGACAGTACGCAACGCAGCACAGCGAGTGTACAGAGAAGCTTCAACACCAGAAACTTGGGACAACTACGTAGCCCAACGTAACCACTCTACACAACTGTTAAGAGAAGACAAAGCCGCCTATCAGCAGAACATCGCAAAAACCTTCAGTGTTAACCGCAAACTGCTGTACAAGCACGTCAATAGCATACGGAAGGTGAAGCAAGGATTTCCTCTACTCAAAACGGCTGATGGCCCAACAAGAACGGCTGTGGAAGCAGCAAATGCGCTGCAGATGCAATGCGCCCCCAGGTTTCGAAGCGTCCTGCCACCAAGCGATCTACCAAGCTTTGTCTTCTGCACGCCAGGACTAAACCACTTCGCTTTTACCACAGAGGCTGTATTGCGAAAGCTGACTTCTCTATGCAAACACAGCTTGCCGGGTGTCAACACCATTGGGAGCAGCAGCAAGCCAACTGGCAGGACCTTTAGCTCAGTTTTTCCAGAGCTGCTTAGACCAGAACCAGGTTCCCACCATGTCGAAGCTTGGAATAATAAGCCCGATTCACAAAGGTGGAAGCAGAACTGATCCCTCCAACTACCTCCAAGTATCCCTTCTTCTTATGCTCTCCAAGGTCATGGAATCCATAGTTGCCGACGCACTGGTGTGCTATCTGGAAAACTGCAACCTCATCACTCCTGAACAGCACGGTTTCCGTCGACAGCGGTCATGTACAATGAATTTACTGGTTGCACGCAGTAGTTGGACCGAGGCAGCTGACGCTGGAGAAGGTGTGGATGTGCTCTACCTGGATTTTTCTAAGGTTTTCGATAGTCTAGTCCATAGGATGCTACTAACCAAGCTGCAACATTACGGGATCGGAGACCCTCTTTTAAGCTGGATCGCAACTGTCTAAGTCAACGGCAATTAGTGATCAGCGTTCGGAGCTCTTTATCGGACCCCACACAAGTTGAGCATGGGGTGCCGTAAGGCTAAGTTCTAGGTCCACGTTTGTTTTTGGGGTTTAACAATGATTTAGTACAGGGAATCGGTTCAAACCTCCTAATGTTTGCCGACGATATCAAGAGCTGGCGCAGGGTCAAGGCGAACGCCGACCAACATGTGCTTCAAAGTGACCTAGATACGGTGTATCAATGGTCGACCCAAAACTTATTGCATTTCAACGTCAGTAGATGCAAGGTGCTTTCCATCCGACGCCGGAACAGCTACTCAAACCGACGCGGAACGAAGATACTCCAACTTTCAACTCTCAAACGTGACTTGCGTGTCCTGGTTCAAGATGACTTGGGTTGCTCTAGGCAATCCGAAATGGCCTCGAAAACCGAATACCAACACGTCGGGCTGTTGAGGCGGGCGTTTGGACAAATAAACAGTTCCATATTTCGACAAATGCTCGGTGCGTATGTTCGCCCCCATATCGAATACGCAATTCAAGCCTGGCCTCCATGGCTGAAATACGATCTTAATGCACTGGAGCAGCCACAACGCCGGGCAACTAAAAACGTAATTAGAACGCGCAACCTTTCCTAACAGGAGAGACTGCAACGACTGGGATTGTTCAGTGGAAGCTATCGCTGACTACGCGGCGCTCTGGTTATGGCATACTTGATTCTGCGAGATCCACATCATGTGTGCCGCCCTTTACTGCAACTCAGCGGCAATACAAACCTGAGGGGCTACTCATTAAAACTCGCAGAACAATACAGTCGTCTGGAGTGCCGCAGAAATTTCTTTTCCATTCGTGTCTGTCGCCCGTGGAATGCTCTCCCAGAATCGGTCGTCTCTGCACCGACACTAACAGTATTTAAAAGACGGTTGAACGATGCACTCACCCACTTACACTTTGTTACTTAACACTACGTCTCCATCCTACACCTGGTGTTTACCATGGAATTATTTGTTGTTAACTGTGGGTGCAGTGAATCTAAGCGGATCGCAGGACTACAGCGAAGCTAACGATAAGTCCTTATTTTCATATTTAAAGTATTAACTATTCTACTATCCGTATCAACATTGTTGTTACGTTGATATCCATACCAACTATCCAACGGGACTTGTAAAGCAACGCTTCTTACCCCGTATAAATTTATTGTTCATTGTTCATTGTTCTGATACACAGTCAAAGCACTCCGCTAAGTGGTCATCAGTTTAATCTGGTCACGCCCGTACCGCCGACTGGAAGGTCAAAGAAATCTTTTCTCTCTTCGAGTGTCGCAGCCGTGGAACGCCCTCCAGGCGCATGTAATTGATGCACCCACCCTATCCCTTTCCAAGGAACACCTTGACGATACGGTCATACTAGGTGCTATGGCCCATGACCACCAGATGCTGACACTAACGCACAACAGACAGTGAACGGTTGCAATAACCCTACTCGAGAATGATTTGCTACAAACCCCTTGCACACAATTCGATAAACGCCACTACTGTGGAAATTGGATGTCTGTATCCATTCGACCCGAGATAGCCGCACATGAGCAAGCGTTGTCCTTGCAATCTTTTTATTTTTTCGCCTATTACGTGAACTATTCAACTATTCAATGGTGGTATAGGTACCACGAGCCTCAGCTCATCGGCTGTCATGCGATTTTAATTCTCACATCCCCGTCTATTGGAGTGATGACTATCTTATTCCACCAGCGCCAGATGCTGAGCACTTGAACTTCTTTGGGTCTCATCCATTCCTATGTTTAACCACACTCTATCGTATACTTTTTCTGCACCTCTCGTCCTCGCATATGTTGGGATGAAAACTTGGCAATTGGCGGTGCTGCCTGTATTATTTCTTTACCATTGGTCAATTCCCGAGCCTGCACCACTGTCGTTTTTTTCTACAGCTGTCGCAAGTATTGTCGTCTGGTTTCTCTCTTGTATTCCACACTGTACACCTATCAGACTATGCTGAGCCTAATAAAGCGTGCCACTCCTGTATACCAACTAATCAGGTTGCCAGCGACTCACCAATTATCGAGTCATAACTAGCAGTATATTTGACTTCAACGTTCCACCGTGGATGTCCACATCAGAGTGGCACACGTAGCATCTTTTGCGGCTACTGCTCACAATACTGATATTCCAGGTCCCTTTCAGCGCTGGCCCTACAACTATTTTCTATCTAAACCTGTAATGTTCAAGCCCTTCTCTCTCCTATTACTAAAGTTGAAGGCCTGTCAGCAAGCAGTTTCTTCCACATAACTAACCTGACTCCCAGTATCACCCTTTCCTGTCGTATATTTGACCTGTTTGCTGCACTGTAGAAGTCCCTATATTTTCCTCTATTCCAGATCCATTCAGGACTAGCTTTGCATCCGTACTGCCGCTAGAGTTGTAGTATGTAAATCCCATTCTCGTCACAAATTTGACACTCGGTCTCACCCCTTCACCCAACCGTCTAGCATCCGATTGCTGAACATGTTGCGTTATTACTTTCATGGCCTCAAACCCGGCGTAATAACTTCACTGGCTCTCGTACATGTTCGAACGATAAGTTCTAGCACTGTCAACAGATGGCTCATCTTATATCTTAAGCGCTTATTAAACCACTCACTATGATTTTCTGATTCCCTGAACTCACTTACCGGTTAACGACGTCTGATACTCACGGTTTCCAAACAGGACAACTTTTGCGTACGCTAAGCCACTTCGCACAGCTTCTTCCTCTCACATTCAGTAAATATCGGGTCTCCTGCTACAACGGAAAACTACGGATACAGATATGATGTACAACATATACGGTCACTTTATTCCTTTCAGCCATCACAACTTAACCATAAATTCTATATATTTATACAATAACATAGTTCTGTTCAATTTTGGTAGCGGTTTGCTCGGTCCGCTTTTCTTCTCCCCTTGTTCTACAGGATAATATTACCTGCACCGAACACCGCTGAGGACACACCTGGGACGCTCCCATGGAAACGAAATCAATAAAGAACAAAGAAAAACCCGCACTTCATAATCCTGACACACTAAAGAACCTAGGAAACTGATTAATTCAATACAAGTCACCTGAGTCGTCCGACTTCAACAGCTCCAACCACTTGCGGTCGAATCTGAAGGCGACTACACAGCCATAGGAAACAAATTGGCGTTACGTGTCTGCGAATATCCGCGAGGGTAATCGGTCAGATACAATCTTGCCAATGTTATATCAACAGCCGGCAGTGTTCCAGGACGTGATGGGTCTTCGTCTGGCAAGCGTTTTCCCTACAAAAAGCCACAAATGTCTGTTTAACAACACTGCGACGTGGCGATGTGACTCGCCACTCAATAAAGTCACCGCCCCTAACACGTTGACAAGTTGACCGACATTACGTCTACAATTTCTGTGCATATATCTGCTCTCGCACGAACACGCCTACATATCTGATTAGTGACATGCCACTATTCTTAAGTATTTTTCACCCGTTTCCTCATGCTTCACTCACTGACACACACACACCGTACGGGACCTCATCGGACTAGTTCCTCATCAACATACCATATAAGTGATCTGATTACTATATCTACCTCTCGCCTTCTGTGTACATATACTTCATACAACCTTTGGGCCCTATGGGCCCACACTACTGTCTCCAACTGTACTACGCCCGCTGTTGGTGCAACTTATTCTGCTATCATGTACAATATTGCAACATGCTGATCATGCCCAAAAGGCGTGTCTCGTGTTGTCGAGAATAAAATATTTATTTATTTACTTATTTACAACCACACCCCTTTTTGCTTTGTGTGCGCACACCCTACTTTTAAACTCCCTTTATACGGCAGTATATTTTTAGCTGTAGTCGTCCGAACCGACGATTCCCTTATCCCTTGAAATATATTTGCTCACTCTAACCAGCCTACGTAACATGTCAAGCACGTACATTTTACCCGTTATAAATCATTGTTCGTGGTTCAATTATAAGGTACACTGTCTACATATACTGTATTACCTACACTTACCGGGCCTTGAAGGTTTGCACTACGCGCACTTGAACCCAAAGTATTGTCGCTCATTGACGACTTTATTTCGCATGAGTATTTCCAAAACCTCCGCGGCCTGTACACCTTTCGGTCACCGCCGACTACATACACAGCAACGGGTCTGTTGCGCAACACACCTGCCTTTAAATTATGCTCATGCTTGAGTTGGTGTGCCTCGATAACTATGTGAATAATCCACTTAAGTATTTATTTATTTAGTTAAATGTTACAGTAAACTATACGTACACTCCGCTCTCTGGGAAACTCAGCGCTCAATGAAAACCAATGCTAGTTCTGCCTGGGTCGTAATAGCAAGGGCAACATTTGGTATTCGGTTGATAATTGCCGACGTCCAGTGCATCAGGAACAAAGTGGAGGAAATCTTTGTACCATCTCGGAGCTATGTTCAGACCCGCTTGACTTTACCGAGACACGGCTATCTTCGGATACACCTGATGGTGAGCTACATATCCTAGTATATCAACTCTCACGGACGGATCGCAATGAGGCGAGTACCGGGGGCAGTGTGATACTATACTGGAGAGCTGAATTCAAGCTGTCACCAGCGGAGTCTTTCAAGGAAGTGTCCTGGGCCCCATGCTCTTCTTACTCTAAGTCAATGACATCTTCCAAGTCTTCCGCTGGGGAACGCCATATTTATTTGCAGACGACATCAAAGTCGTATTTTCCTTCGTCTCCGATAATATGAAAGATAACCTATCCACAATACAAAGAGACCTCAAGGGGCTAGAAAACTGGTGCGCAATATGGAATCTCGAATTTTCCCCAGGAAAAAGCAACATTCTCTCTTACAAATGCACCGTGCCACCGAATACCCTTACTCTCAATGGCGCTCCTCTTACCGTTAGCCACTTTGTTCGTGATTTAGGGGTTCAATCCTCCAATACCTTTAACTTTGCGGAACAGGTAAGCTATAGTGCAGCTAAAGCTAGGTCGTTAATAGGCTATATCTTCAAATCCATGTCGCTTTTGGAATCTCGATTGACACTGTATAAAACGTGCGCTAGGCCTATTCTCGAATACTGCTCTATAGTCCTTACGAACTCACGCAAGTGCGACAGGATTGCACTCGAGAAAGTACAGCGTTCCTTCACCAAACGTCTTTTGGGCTCAAACACGCTGAACTATCGTAGTCGATGCAAACAACTGGGACTGGACCCGCTGTGGCTACGTAGGCTAAAGATAAACCTTACGTTTCTATACAAACTTAAACAAAAGCCGGAAACGAACCTGACCCGACACTTCCGAACGGAAGGAGATACCCGATATCATCTGCGCAACGCGACCTTTTCATTCAGTCTGCCGGCTGCTCGTTGTGGCATACGACATAACTTCTTCCTTTATAAATACGCGAACACCTGGAACAAATTACCCCTGCAAATCCGATCATCTATGACCAGTACACACTTCAGCAATGCTATACAGAGATTCCTTGACCTAAACACAGTCTCCGAACTACTAAGCCTCAAAGTGACGGAAGACGAGCTATGAGAGACAGGACCAAACAACCTCTAGCGAACTAGCCTACATCCCCTTTTTAACGCTTTATTACCAACAGTTACCTACTTCATTTTAACCTCGCATCACGACTGTTTCCGATACCTTATTCGCACGTCTGCTCGCTTTTGTCCTTCCTATCCCTACCTAGACGAAACTGCATCAAGACTTCCATCTCTTTGATCCAAATATTTCATTTACTGTTCCTTCTATAACGTTAAGATTTACATCCTTAGCCGCATCTTTGCATACTCTACTCCTCCCTTATGCTTAACCCGACTCTGTGTATATTGTATTCGGCACCTCTTCTGGTCCTTATCGCAACTCTTCAATAGTGGCCTAAGAACACATAACGCCTGTGACCAATCCTAGGCCTCGCGAGATTCTCGTTCCTAATATCACGCTTCTCAGCTCACTTCAACGCCTCCATCTCTTGCTTGGCCTCTCTTTTGGTCCATATCGCAACTGTCCAACGGTGGCATAGGCACCACTAGCGTCAGCGCAAAATCCTAGGCCTCCTCTGATTCTCTTTGCTACTGTGGCACACATCCTTAACACTTTCCACTAATCCGGCCCCTCAGGCCCCAATTGCCCATAGGCCTCAAACCAAGGCCTCTATTCATTTGACCATCGGCTGCCATTAACGAAGGTTTACATTTTTAAATGTAACAACCTCATGATACTCGTCTCCGTCTGATTCACTACCTGTACGGTTGGACCCCTACGAAATCGAAAATTCCGGTCCTTGATTCATTTTCACTCTCGGCTCTACTATCAATCTTCTCAGCTCACAAGTATCGTCCCCTCTCTTGTTTGGCCTCTCTTTTGGTCCATATCGCATTGGTTCAATGGCGATACAGGTGCCTCTAACGTCAACGCAACTTACTAGCACCCGTGTGATTCTCTTTGCTACTATGGCACTCATCGTTAAACCCATTGGACTACTCCGGCCTCTCAGGCTCCAAATGACTATAGGTCTCAAGCCAAGGGCTCTTTTCCTCTGAGGATCGGCTGCCATCGATTGAGGTTGTTAACGGTATAAGTAACGGCCTCATGATTCTCGTCTCCGTCCGAGTCATTAACTGTACGCTTGATCCCTCTACCTAAATCGAAAGATCATGTCCTAGATTAATCTTGCCTCTCGGCTCCACTATCATGCATCTTAGTTTACAATTACGTTCCCCTATCTTGATTGGCCTCTCTTTTGGTCCATATCGCATCGGTTCAGTGACGGTTTAAGTACCTCTAACGCCAGCGCAACTTACTAGCGGTTGTTTGATTCCCTTTGCTACTGTGACACTCATTATTAAACCTACTGGACTTGTCCGGCCTCTCAGGCTCCTAATACCCATCGGTCTCAAATCAAGGCCTCTCTCATTCAAACATTGGCTGCCGTCGGCAAACTTTCTCATCTCTATAATTAACTGCCTTTTGTACTCGCCTCAGTCTGGCACATTACCTGCATGCTTTGTCCTTCTGCCGAAATTGACATTTCAGGTCCCTGGTTGAATTTTGCCTCTCGGCTCCACTCTCAGGCTTCTCAGATCACAATTATGTCCCCCTCTTGTTTGGCCTCTTTTCTGGTCCATATCGCATCGGTTCAATGGTGGTTTAGGTTCCCATAGCGTCAGCACAACATACTAGGCCACATTTGATCCACTTTCCTACTGCGCCACGCACTCTTAAACCTCCTGGACCGCACCGGCCTCCGGCTCCAAATGTCTATAGGTCTTAAACAATGGCTTCTCTTCCTTTGAGCATCGATTACAGTTCTCATTGGCATAAGAAACAGCCTCATGATACTGGCTCATTACCTGCATGCTTGGTCGCCTGCAAAATTGCAATTTCAGGTCTCTGATTGACTTTTGTCTCTCGGCTCCACCATCATGAATCTCAGCTCACAATTACGTTCCCCTCTCTTGTTTGGCCTTTCTTTTGGTCCATATCGCTTCGGTTTAATGGCGATATGGTTATCACTAGCGTCAGCGCAAAATCCCTAGCTTCTTTTGATTCCTTTTGCTACTGTAGTACTCAGTTTTAAACCTCTTCGACTACTCCAGCCCCTCAGTCCCCAAATGCCCATAGGCATCAAACCAATTCCTCTCTTCTTTTGAGGATCGGCTGCCACCGATTAATTTACTCACTGGTATAATTATCTGCCTTATGTGTTTGCATCCATTTGACACATTATCTGCATGCTTGGTTGTTCTATGGAAATTGCAATCTCAGGTCCCTGGTTGAGGTTTGCCTCTCGGCTCCATTCTCATGCTTCTCAGCGCACAATTACGTCCCCTCTCGTGTTTTGCCTCTCTTCTGGTCTATATCGCAACAGTCCAATGGCGGTATAGTTATCACTAGCGTCAGCGCAACATCCCAGGTCTCTTTTGGTTACCATTACTTCTGTGCGTCTCATTCCAAAACATTTTGGCCAAGTCAGTCCTCTGAGGCTCCAAATGCCCATAGGTCTCAAGCCAAGGCCTCTCTTATTTTGAGCATCGGCTGCCAGCGACTCAAGTTCTCATTGGTATAAGTTACAACCTTATGATACTCTTCTTTGTCTGAATCATTATCTCTATGCTTGGTAACGCCTACCGAAATCCGAATTTCCGGTCTCTGATTGACTTTTGCCTCTCGGCTCCACTATCATGCATCTCAGCTCACATTAACGTCTTCCCCTCTTGTTTGGCGTCTCTCTTCGCTCATATCGCAACTATTCTTTGGCGGTATAGGTACCACTAGCATCAGCTCATCGGTCACTCCATTGATTTCAGCCAGCACATCTTTACCATAAATTTTATATTTATACAATAACATAGTCCTGTTCAATTTTGTTGGCAGTTTGCTCGGTCCGTTTTTCTTCTCACCCTTGTTCTACAGGATAACATTACCTGCACCGAACACCGCTGAAGACGTACCTGCGACGCTCCCATGGACACGGATTCAATAAAGAACAAAGAAAAACCCGCACTTCATAATCATGACACACTAAAGAACCTAGGAAACTGATCAATTCAATACAAGTCACCTGAGTCGTCCGACTTCAACAGCTCCAACCACTTGTAATGGACTCCGAAGGCGACTACACAGCCATAGGAAACAAATTGGCGTTGCGTGACTGCGAATATCCGCGAGGGTAATCGGTCAGATACAATCTTGCCAATGTATATCAACAGCCGGCAGTGTTCCAGGACGTGGTGGGTCTTCGTCTGGCAAGCGTTTTCCCTACAAAAAGCCACAAATGTCTGTTTAACAACACTGCGACGTGGCGATGTGACTCGGCACTCAATAAATTACCGCCTCTAACACATTGGCAAGTTGATTGACACCACATTTACAAGTTCTGTGCATATATCGGCTCTCGCATGAACACGCCTACAAATCTGACTAGTGACATACCACTATTCTTAAGTATTTTCCACCCGTTTCCTCATACTTCACTCACAGACCTACATTGCTTACGGGACCTCATCGGACTAGTTCCTCATCAACATACCATATAAGTGATCTGATCACTATTTGTACCTCTCGCATTCTATGTACATAGACTACATACAACATTTGGGCTCTATGGGCCCACACTACTGTCTCCAACTTTACTACTCCCACTGTTGGTGCTGCTTATTCTGCTATCATGTACAATAATGCAATGTGCTGATCATGCCTAAAAGGCGTGTCTCGCTTTGTCGAGAATAAAATATTTATTTATTTATTTATTTAAACCTGTTTGTGCCGGCGGTATAGAACGGTTCTTGTGTTGGATCCAAGACCGATGCGAACCCCATAACATCGGGGCGGTGTAAAAGGCCACGTCGAGTTACGGCAACTGCGGTTTGCATTGAATCAAAACCCGTGGGTGTCTGATATTGCTTGACATCAGTGCGCCTATTATTGACTGGGCTCTCCACTGCGGACTCTCCCCATTAGCTGATGGTCTCCTCGGAGCAGTCTCTGATGCCAACCTATTTCGACACCTATCCACGTCCACCAGAATAATTCAAGACCAGACACGCTACATTCCCTCACCGGTACTTTCTGACGTCTCTGGATTGATCACCCTCCCACCGAATGGTCATAGTGATCGCTGGCTAGCCGAACAAGCTTCCCGTGGTGCCAGCTGGGTGATTCGGGTAAACCCCATTCCAGCAAATGCTTCGGCGTCAGTGTTCCAGCATGTGTATGGGTTTCGCTTGGCAAGCGTCCTCTGTATAAAAACCACAGATATCCATTTTACAACACGGCAACGTGGCGGATGTGATTCGCCACTTCCCTTTTCCAGAAGATCATGCACACAACACGTACGTCATCCGATTCAAAGCGTTCCCTTGGTTTCCCGCTTTGCTGGCGAACCCAACGAAAGAAAACACACACAGAGTAACGTTTACCGACTCACACAACATGGCTACTGCCAAATACTGATTTAAACATACTTTTACACGTCAACACACAGATAATTCCAGTGCTATTGATCAAAATGTACTAATTTTTGCAATTGCCGATCATACATGTCTGTGTTACCATGAGCACGCAATTAGTGGTGTGCCTTGCAATGACAAGAATAAAATATTTATTCATTCATTTATATGTGGACGGGACGATTACGCCGTCCAGACCGAAGTTTACCGCTGAAAACTCTGGATTACTGATCCTACCTGCCTAAGCGAAGCAGCTAACACGTTGGACTGAAATACCCTCTGAAGTCTTGATCTCGATAATCTTTAGAAACTTATGAGCTCACAGTTTAACCAGCTCATAAAACAAGTGGTTCCAAACACAAGTGAAAGCTCCTACTCGAGAACTCCACCTTAGATTCCTCGGGAACTACGGCTTCTACTGAATCAGCGAATGTAACTATGGAAGTTTTAAAACCACTAGAGTGGCTTCAGACCATTCGAAACTACCGGCTGCTAAGGAAATGGTGTAACACAAAATAGCTGAAGCAAAGGCAACAAAATGAGCAGAGTCTGGCATAACAGTCGATGTCCAGGCCATATCGCTCTAAGCTTGTATTAACAACAGGATCAAAGTGGGCTGTGGAATGACTGACTTGTCATCCAGTACAGCAGATGCTGTTTTATACGAAGACGGCGAGAGAGCATATCCCCTGGCACAGCCTTGCTAATCCACTTGCGCACTGGAGGACCCACGGCCCAACAGTCTCAATGTTTGGATCTCAACCGTCTTGAGGACAACGAATTCAACTCGAACTGTTACGAAAAGGTTGCTTGTGCTAGCCCCCAACTCGTCACCCCGCCATGCAGGGTTGCATCCGCCTTTCCCTAAGACAGTGGCTGCTTGCACTACCGCACCCACCTACGGGATTTTCAGTTCTCTCTAGAAGCTGGGAGTCTGTACGTTGACTGAAACCTGAGGACAGTGTTACCAAAGCATAAAGGTAAAAATCCTCTTGGCTCCACAAACTATCGCCCAACCTGTATGACTTCTATAAGTTTCAAGGTCATGGAGAAGATTATCAAACGCACACTACAAAAGTTCTGCTCTGCCCTAGACATCACCTGCACTACACAGCTCGGCTTTTAGAGGGGCAGCTCTTGCACTACCAAATTACTGGTGGCGTAGGAAAAAGTGGGTGTGTGTCTAGGCAAAGGCCTAGACGTTTGTTCGTTGACTGCAGCAAGGCGTCTGAAAAGGTCCCACATCAGCGGTAGATGTAAGAGCTCACTAAATTTGGTGTCAGTGAACGCATATACTTGTGGCTAGTCGACTTATTTAAATAAATAAATAAATAAATAAATAGGTATATTTCTAGACCTGCTAGAGGCTGCACCCTAAAGTGTTCAGATCCATGCTTACATAAATCCGATGCTCTTGCATGGAAGTAGGTAAAATATAAGTATATGTTCATCGTCAGCAATTACAAATGCATTGGCATTGTTTGATATACAGTTACTGGGTCGCAGGCCCACCTTGACATGTTTCTGGTTCCTGCGGGTGATATTGAACTCCTTGTTCTTTTGTGAAAACTTCGCGGAGGTGTAGTTGTGCCTTTTTTCCTTGGAACAGCATCCAATTCGCCGAAAGTGCACTTTAAATTGATCACACATTAATTGGCCACTCAGTTGCCTGAATTGTGCGCACATGGAAGAAATGAGTGAAGGGATTGTAAGGCATATGAAAAGTTGAAAACAATTCCGATAAATGCGGACAAAAATAAAAAGAAATTGTTAAAAGAGAAAGTAAAGCGGCGTGTTTCAGTAGAAAAATACCAATTAACAAAAAATACAACCCTACTTTTCATACGCTGATATTGTTCTCCAGCGCAAAATTTCAATGAGTTATTCTCAGATAAAAGAAAAAGCCTTTCTACCGTTAGAATACCGCTTAAAGTGGCACAAAATTACACTGGTCAGGACCAGCTTTAGCGCCTGAATACGTGGAACGTAACAGCAACACAATACGTGCAGTATTTTGCGAGTTATTCGCAATTAAATGATGGTCTACGAATAAGGCCATTTTTATTTTTCGCTAAAAATGGCTTTCTGCTTTGCAAGCAGATAGCAGAAAAAAGAAAGAAAATATAAAACGTAGGGAAGCGGCGTATGTTCTAGATAGGCATAGCTATCCAGAAATGCTCTAATTAGCCCGTAATACCCTGCGACAACTACGGACTGTGCAGGTGGCCGAAAAGTAAACTTTGCAGGCATACATGACAAATATGTGCAGATAAGGGATGATCTTGCGCGAAAACGCTAGAAATCCAGCAAGGAATATTATACCTACATGGGAATTCAGGGGAGCTTGTAATTAACTCACGGTTAAAAGGCCAAAGCATACCATTGGGAGATAGAAGCAGCAAGTGCGATTGAATGAAATCCTTTATAAACCAGTGGAACGACCAGCGGATTCGCGCAAGGATCTGTCCTAGAACCTGAAGTTTTCAAGCAGTTCATCCTCAACCCTGCCGAGGCGCTTTCAACCGGATGCCCGAATTATGCTGTGGGCGTCAAACGAGGCTCAGAGGTCTCTGCTGTCGATACTGCTTATAAACTACAGACCAAGCCCGATGTACTACACCACTGGTCTACTAACTTTAGTCGACCTATCAATTATGCTGAATGTTATGCCCTCCCGATTAGTACGTCTGATCCACTTGAAACCTACCATATTTGTGGTTTCCTCCTCAAGTATAGCACCCGAGAGAAAGACCTAGGTGTATTAATTCTGCCGGACCTACGTAACACCTATGGCATCCTAAGCAGCTTGGTCAATGCCAACAGGAGATGGGGTGCTGTAAGAACCTCCCTCTCTCGGATGACACCAAAAAACCTCCAGCTGCTATTCACCTCTCACGTATAACTTATTCTAGAGTACGGTCTACTGCTTAGGTTTCCGCGTTCAAAGCTAGAATGTACCCAAATAGAAAGGGTCCAGAGACGAGGTTCAAATTTTGTCTTCGGACTTCGGGATTTACCCTACCCTTTTCGACTTCAAGAGATGGACCACTTTCTAAATGGACTACAGCCGATGCCGTGGAGACCTTATCTTCACCAGGCGCATACTTAAAGGGGAACTTGGAAATGAACTGCGTCAGTTTTTCCAACTCAAGGTAGAGGTCTAGTATGAGGTCACACTTGTAAAGCATTTAAACTTAGGATGTTCCGAGTCCGCTCCGCCATCGCCTTTTCCACTCGGGTGGTAAACTATTGGAACGGCCTCCCCGGAACCGTATTTAACGCACAGAATGAGGAAAGTTGCAAGCGTCTTTTGGACTCCCATGTGCGCAAGATTCCTGGACCGTAATGTTCCTCCGCGACTCCCCTGGTCACTTGACGACTGTTGAGTCGCTAAGACACACTTGCTTCTTGTGCTGGTTTAGAGGCGTCGGAGGTGACATGGGACTTCACTTCTGCACTCTACAACTCAACGAACTCAAAGAACCTAAGCATGATGATTATCGGAAGAAGAACTGAAGTTGACAAGACTAAACACGAGAAAGCTACGTTGCACGGGTTATGGAACGACGCAAACTGGCTTGTCGAACAGAGTGAGATGAGCAGTCCAGAAAGCGCAATTGGTATCATACCCATTTTCATGGACACAGTCCGCGGATCTCAAAATGTCCTAGCTTTCTGTCGATGATTATTGGTCTACCTAACTTGCGCACTAACCTTCTTTCAGTTGACTTTCATGCATGGTGCTCTAGAAACGAAACCCAAAACTTCTAGATCTAAGCCAGACGTGGATATTGCCTGCACACGATGTCCTAACATTTCATACCACCTTTGCAGCAATGTACAATGTACCATTTTAGGTAACGTTATAAGTACGCTTTAAGATGGCTATGCTAGAAAATCCTAGTAGACAAAGCTACCGGGAATTTAGAGCGGGGAGTAGTCGTGATTATTGGAAAATTTTGCGGAGCTTCACTAACGCTGCATGGTAAATTTTTGGTGACCAAAAGACATCCAGTGTCCAATTTGGACGGCCATGGACATAAGCATTTAACCCACAGGAACCTTTTTGGTTACTTGTGCAGCCTGGCAATTAAACGATGAACCGGCTGGCTTGCCTCTCTAAGTAGCCGCTGTATTAGAGGTTCCATAGTTCATAGTATTGTAAAGAGCAGAAAGGAAAAGAAAAGTGTCAGCACCTTTACCTCCCATTCGCTGGTTGTTTGACGCGCGAACTTAGTTATCTGTGTTCACCACGGGATCCGCATAGCTGCAGCAAAAAAATGGAATCCAAGAGTTCTCAGCATGTTGTTATCCAACCGCTGCTAGCAGCATTCTTGTGAATGGGCACAGACAACGTATTCCGAGAGGTTGTTCCATGGATTCACGACTAAGGTAGAGAACGTGATCTCGGCGCGGATGCAGCACCTCCGCGATTTAAGCAGTTTCGATTTGTGACCCAGTGTCCAGTTCATTACAATGAGTTAGAATAACGCTTGCACCTACATCCGCTAGTCTTCTTTTGGCATGTGTCTTTCGTATAGCAGATCCCCATGGCGACGACGACAGTCCAACGAACACAAGTTCATTCGCTGCAGCGGAATTGGACAAGACAAATTACGCAGCACTGATACACACTTAGACCCACGCCGCTGAAACTTCTCGATTAAACAGTACCCAAACGTTGTGAGAGGAGGCAAAGCAGGTCGTCCCTATTCCAATATTGGACGAATGTGAAAAGGAAACAGAAGCTGGAAGATCACAGGCGTGCTTCTTGAAAATGACATTCGTATAGCTTGCTCTTGTCCGTTGCGTCCCCTTCCAAGTTTCCCGCATACACGACTTCTGGAGTTGAGCAAACTTTCAACAACCGTATGGTCCAAAATTTAGTGACGTTGATACTTACCCTCCTAGTAAAAAGGTAGCTCAACTGGACGGGATTGAAACCCAGTACGGCCATGGGAGAACCCCTCATACGCCACAGGATGGAAAATGGATAGCAGGCGACTATGCTTAACAACGCGATATATCAGCTTCAGGCCAGAACGACCTTTATTTGGAACAAATTCTTGTATCACATTGCGCGAGTAGTAACATTTTTGCGTTTGCATTAACAATTTCATTCAACACTCATTCAATTGTGAGGTCGAACCGTTATCACAGCCTATTAGCATTTCGTGGAACTCACTCAGTTGCTCACTCCCAATGTCAAGACCAAAATTGTTCGCATTTTGATCGTTGCGGATTCGCTTGTACATATTTGCTCACGTCTTGTTGGCGTGCATCGTGCAACACCGAGAATATAAATTATTTTCGTCATTTACTTTATTGACGTAGGTGATTACCTGCAACTTACCCGGGATGGTATTCAAGTTAGAGGACACAAGCACACGGAAGTCCTCCTCAGGGGCCGCATTGCTCAACAGAAAACTATCAAGGTGGAAGCTGCCGAAAGCTTCTGGAAAACCGACTGGATGAAGAGTGCAACTGTCATGATTGACAGACAAATGGCACTCAAGGCCAGTAGTGCAGCAGATGGAGCGTTAGTTGTAATTTGTCCGGATCCGCAAGACTAGATAATTCTGACTATAGTTTGAGATCACCAGCGTGGAGTAAAGCGTCCTTTCATCTGCACCTCCACAAGTTGCAAGGCAGTGGAGGAACAGCCGCGCTATATCGCACTTACATATCAGTCATGGCGGTCCGCTGTCGTCGCCCATGGCTCAGTGACATGTCACTGACTCGCAAGAGTAAGGTCGTTGGTTCGAATCCAGCAGGATTCAGCGGGTGCGCGCTACTGGCGAGTCCCGATAGGAAGAAACTGCCGTCTAGCACTTTCTTGGATGTGTGGTGGCTGTCTGCCTGTGTCTCACCGCGACGAACATACACAAAAACCTAACAAATCCCCCTAATACTTACGAGTAAACAGTCAGTTTGAATCACCTCTGGAAGGTCATTGGTGAAAACGTAAATGTTTGGGACCAACACGGAGTCCTGTGGATCCCCACTGTCTTGCAGCCAAGCCCGGAATGAACCTCATTAACCATCACCCCCATGGTACGACCAAGCAGATGCTCGCGCTGAGGGACAGGCTCTGCGATCAATGCCCGTTATAGGTCATATGATGTAGACAACGGTCAACACAGTAGTACGCGAAGCAAGTTTAAGCCGATGCAATATCGGCGCTTCCCGTTTGCCTTTCAGTACCTCGCGCCTGTACGGTAGCAGAAGATGGGCAAAAGGATGAGGAGGGCTGTAAACCGTAGCGCTCCGTCTTGGTGTTTGTAAATAAGTATTTTGCCCTTCATAGCGGCTGGGCGTTGCTATTTTGAGCTTTGGTTTCGCCCTTGAAATAATTCCTATGTCCTACACTGCAGGTCCACCCAGTCAAGATATTGTTTAGGGTACCTGGATTGCTGGAAGCGAAAATTTGCAACACGATGAACAGTGATTTATGTCGGGTAAAAAGGCAGTTGCTTGACAAATCCAGTAGAATTGTGGGGGTAAAATTATAATTAGCGAAATATAGTTGTGTTTCTGCATAAGTGTTTAGCTAGCAGATATGCTGCTGAGTAATAGTAATGTACATGGGAATTGGATACGAACGACGAGCCAAAATGGGGACACTTATACTGGTTGTACTGTGTGAAAAAGTTAGAGTTAAGGCGCGAATACTCAATGTTGTCCCGCCTACACATGTTTACATAAAGTGTTATTCCGGTTTGGAAAGCAAATTAAAATATTCCTAGGTTGGACAGTTTAGGCAAAGAGGTGATGGGGCCAGGAGCAGGATCCAACCATTTTTGAAAATATCCAAGTTGGGAGAGGTAACAACGAAGTTCGGTAGAGTTCCAGGGTTGGCAAACCCAAAGAAAACATATTTCCACTGACATTCCAGGCCGCTTAACAATGCGCATTATTTTAGAGGGTCACCTCTGATTTGTGTTATGGCTTAGTTTCAGCAAGTGGCGGCATACGTGAGTAGGGTCTCTTAATATTTGTTAGACTGAGACGAGATCGCCACGCGTACATCGGTAGAGGCCCCTGTATACTCTTATTGACTTCAGCCTTTAATGCTAGGACAGAATTCGTAGACCCTTGGCGTGCTTTGTAGCCCTGCGTTGTGGTTTCTCTAGTACTGCTAAATCGCGCTTCAACCAAGGTTGCTATGCTTAGATAGCGTGTGCAACGTGATGGAGCATCTAAGAATTTTGCGTCATGGAGAAGATGGATGGTCTGAAACTTCCGAATGCTCTCCGCATTAAGCCGAGTTGCTGTTTGGCTAGTTTCCCATCTGCCTCTGACTGCTTTCGGCTTAAGGCTACTTTGAATGAGCACACCAACGTCGGGTTCTATGGAAGTAGTTTGCAGTACAGGTGACCCATGCCTAGACACGTATTCATGCCTATGGCACAATTTAACTGCGTGACATTTCTCCGCATTAAACAGTAAAGCGTTCAGAACTGACCTGGTTGAAATCCTGTTGACGTCACGCTGGAGCTTTTCATGGTCCTTGGGTTCTTTGATCGCTCGAGCAAACTTGATAACATTTGCATATAATGGGAAACCAGAAGTAATTCCCCACGCCGGACCGTTTATGAAAAGCTAGAATAGATGTGGCCCGCTCACTGAACCTTGCGGTATGCCGCACTTCACCTCAATTGCGTCGCACAGGGATTTTCGTACTTTCAGTTCCAACGGACCTTCGTGCCTGAAACTGCCGATGCAACGTAGCAGTGGGTTACCAGTGCTGTAGAGCTAAACTTTTTGGAGGAGAATTCGGTGGTCTAACCAATCAAACGCTTTAGAGTAGTCCGGGTAAAAGTCATCAACGTTTGCTCCACAATTAACTGCTTCAGTCCAGCTATCGCTTTAAATTAGCAGTTCGTAGTGCATGAGCGGTTTTGTCGAAAGCCAGTTTGTTCTGGTGACCTCATGGTGTAATTTTTCAGATACTGGATGAGTGCAACTTAACACCATAAACATGGAAAGCACAGGGAGTGGAGTTATAGGACGGTAATTAGTTGGGTCAGTGCGACTACCTTCCTTGTGTATAACAGTGATGACTCCTCGCTTCCCTGTTGTTGGAATATGTTTCTTCTCCATGCGCCGCTGATAGAATACACCCAGACGTTTCGCCAGACCACTGGCAGCTGACTCTAACACCAGGAGAGCTGCGGATACGCAGGGACATCAGTTTCTTGGGCACACCTTCTGCAAAATAGCAATATTGGATAAGGCTGATGGTGGGATAATAGAAACAGGGATAAGAATATGACCCGTTATTCTCTAAAACGTTTGTAATTAAAGGACCCGCAAGAGATCGGATGCTTTCGGTGCAGATTGCGTGCACCCGTCAGACGTGCTCAGTACTGGAACTCCGCTTTGCTTGTTACGAAGGCAATTAAACTACCTGTATAAGTGTATGCGGTTAGTGCATCACCCTTCATTAACTTCAGCTGATACGTCACCTTGTCTTCGCGGAGCACACGTACAGGGAATTTACGCTGAGCCCTTAAGGCAGTCCAGATTTCTGAATTGGGAAAGTCTTTGTGAGGTCTTCATGCTAGGACCCACAATTACCTGCTTCTGCGCGTTTTGCTCCTCAGAAATTATTACCTGCTTCTTTGAAGCTTGAAGGACTTCTGCTTAGACGCGAGCGTTAACTGTGTGATGAATGTGCCTGTAAAAGGGTACCAGGCGATATTTGGGGCATTCAGTTAAGAAAGTCCAAGCTACGACCTAAACAAGCGCGGATAACACGTAGTGCGTGACCGTATACACATTAGCATCCTCTGCCTTAGCATATTCAGCATAACTAACTTTTCAACTAGGTCCGGAACTACTTGGGGTACTGTGCTTAAACTGAGGAACAGCTTTCTTGCCCGAGACGGACGTAATACTCGACAAGGACCTACACTGAGCATGGCTGTAGACCAAACGAATTCAACCGCATTCACCACAACGACTGGTATCCAGTGTGGGTAGTTGGACAAGAGGTCTTCATACACCCGAAAGCTATCCATTGTCTAAAAAACCCAGACCCAAGTACCACGAATGTTTGCTCACCCGGACCCTCAAAAAGCCTCCTCTTCGGGACTCTCTTATCCTCGATTGGCCTCAACGATTATTGTGGCCCTGACCAAGCCATCAGATCAGCCAGCAGCGGAAATTGGAATTGTTTGCGTCACAGCTCAGCTGGTTTGCTGACCTGTTATGTGCCACCGTAGGATCCACTAGTAACCAACGGCTTAATCCGAACTCTATTGTTTGCCATTCATCTCTCTCCTAGAGCGCCGTTATCCGTCGTTCATCTTAATTGCGTCCAATCCTCTTGGCAGTAGCTAGTCATTGTTGGCTCCATGTAGATTGCAACGAGCCACTTCATGACTCTCCAGCCTTTATTCTTCTCTGACGTCTGTCTCTCTAATCTTTTCTCGCATGATGCTTTCTTCAGCAAAACTATACGTAACCAATATTGGCCAAACGTCTGAATGACCCGGCTACACCACCCACTGATAAATCCTTTTCTAGCGCCACTATCTATGCTTAGCAAAAGCTAGTCGCCATAGCATCCATTTAACTTCGCGGATATCCGGAGCTCGGTAGGAGTCTCTCCTTTCCTACAAAGTTCATTCTCTTGGATTGTTTGCATCACAGCTCAGATGGTTTTTTGACCTATTATATGCCACCGTAGGATCCACTAGTAACTGAAGGCTTAGTCTAAACTCTATTGCTGGTCACTCTTCTCCCTCCTAGCGCGCCGATATTTGTCGTTCGTCCTACTCGCGTCAACTCCACTTGACAACAGCTAGTCATTGTTGGTTCCAGGTACATTACAAGGAGCCACCCACTGACTCTCCAACCTTCATTCTCTTCTGCCGTCTGTTTCTTAAAGCTTCGCTCGCATTTTGATTTCTTCATCGAAACGGTAGGTATCCAGTAGTAGTCAAACGTCTTAATGACATGGCTACAGCAGCCACTGATTCATTCTTTTCTAGAGCCACTATCTCTGCTTAGCAGCAGCTAGTCGCTATAGCTCCCATCTAACTTTGCGGATATCCGCAGCTCGCTCCCTCTTACATCGTTCATTCTCTCTGATTGTTTGCGTCACAGCTTAGCTGATCTATTGACCTCTCACTTACCTTCACTGGCCTATAGATACACTCAGCGACCCTATAGGCATACACTAGTGACAAAACGTCTGATTGGAATAGCTGCATCTGGCGACTGAGTCACTCCTAGCGCCACCATCTGTCGGTCGTCATAAATTCGGCATCTCTCTTCAGAAGTAGCTAATGGCCATTGGCCCTATGCATATGCGATGATCCAGTGCTTGTTAGTAGCCACCCCGTATCTCAATAACCTTTACTCCTTTAGAATATCTGCATCCAGTCCCTTCGCTGCCCTGCCACCAATTGATATTTAAGACTCTGTCGCGGCAACCTATTTATTTTCGCTTATTATGCCCCCCCTCTCGGATTACACTAACCACGTGCTGTTCATGCACCTGACAATCACTACCAACATTCTAACTCTCCTTGTCTATCCCCACGCAACTATCGACTCATATCAAACGCATACTCGTACTTTACTTACTGGTGCAACGCTCTTGTCTCTACGCAAGCGATAGCAATCCACCTATACGGCTAATGATTCTATAGGATACTCAAAAGACATTTTCAGCATAATTATTGTTGCACAGTGTACATGCATTTGTCTCAAGCCCAAATGTTATAACACAAGACATTAACAATATTCAACTCCATGCCTGTTCTTGTGGTCTTCTCTCGGTTGTCCCTCACTTTCCCTTTCCTCTGAGGTCCGGGACTTCTTGGAGATCTGGGATTAGACTGAGAAACAGTTTTGGCCCAAGACGGACGTAACAACCCACAAGGACTTACATGGAGCATGGTAGAACTCCGAAAGGACCGAACTACAGTCACCGTAACCATTGTCCAGTATGGATAACTGGACATATCCTCATACTCCCATACATTATACATCTGAAAAATCTGGACAGCGAAAAAATTGAACTTTTGCTCGCCTGGGCATACAACAAGAAGAATTATCGTGATGTCCCTCTCCTCCACCGACCTCAAAAATCATGGCGACCCAGATCAAAATACCCGTCCAACTAACAGAGGAAATTAGAAGCCATTACTCTGCGAAAAACCGAAGGTGAAACCAGTCGTCAAGCGGCTTTGCCAGTTCAACATTAATGTTCAAAATGTTTTACGGCAGTGTTGCAGGACGTGGTGGGTTTTCGCCTGGCAAGCGTTCTCCCCATAAAAAGCCACAAATGTCTGTTTAACAACATTGCGACGTGGCGGATGTGACTCGCCACTGAATAAATTCACTGCTTACAACTACATACTGTCTGGCCGACTAAATTCACATATCAACTCTTTTCGACACCGTTTCAACTACACACGATTGAACCCGATGTATCGTCGTGATACCCAACTGTTTTCAAACCTTGATCATGCCTGAGTTGGTGTGTCTTTATGAAACTGAGGATAAACTATTTATTTATTTATTTATTTATTTATTTGTTACACAGTTTCAATCATGGACATATGAACGATTTTCTACTGGCACTGTTACAGTTGCCCTAAAATGTTTGTACAGTTTTACACATATGATCATGCTTCCATGGGCATGTCTCGCATTGTCCAGAATAATATATTTATTTATTTAATTATATTTAATAACCGAATATGAAATCATTCGGCAAGCTGCTTTGCCAGCTGTAGGTTCGTGTTCAACCGGATTTACTTCAGTGTTCCAGGACATGGTGGGTTTGCGCCTGGCAAGCGTTTTCCCTATAAATAGCCACAAAAATTCCTTTAACAATACTGCGACGTGGCGGTGGCGACTCGTCTCTGAATAAAGTCACTGCCCACAACTACATACTGGCAAGTTGACTAAAGTTATAGTACAATTTTTCTTGACACATATAAGTATAAGCTGCTCTCTGTCTACATCAATCGTCTTCCCTACACATATCTTGCCATGGCTCTTTGCACGGCGCGCAATTGAACCCAATGTATCATAGTCTATTTATGACTATTTTACTCACGCTTACTTCCGGTCCGTTTTTCTTCCTATTTCTATTGGGTAACATTACCTGCACGGAACACACTAAGGACCTACCCGCGTTGCTCCCCTGGACACGGCATCAACTCAGAACAAAGAACTCACTCGCACTTCTGATTCCTGACACACTAAAGGAACCCAGAACAAAATCAAATCAATACAAGTCACCTGAGTCATCCAACTTAAACAGCTCCAACCACTTGCGGTTGACTCCGAAGGAGACTACACAAACACGGGAAACAAATAGTCGAAACTTGACTGCGAATATCCGCGAGGATAATCGGTCAGGTGCAATCTTGTCCATGTCACATCACCAGTCGGCAGTGCTGCAGAGCTTGGTGAGTTTTATTTTGGCAAGCGTTTTCCTTACAAAAAGCCACAAATGTCTGTTTAAAAACGCTGCGACCTGGCGGATGTGACTCGCCACTCAATAAAGTCACCGCCCCACTCTCAAGTTGGCAAGTTGACCGATACCACATTTACAACTTCTGTGCATATATCTGCTCTCATACGAACAACCCTACATATTTCAGCAGTTACATGCTACTATTCTTAAATATTTTTGCAGCTTTTTCCTCATGCTTCACGCACCTGACTCGCCCTGTGTACACAACCTCATCGGACTAGTTCCTCAGCGACATGCTCCAAATTTGTGGTCCGATTCTTATCACTACATCTCGCATTCTGTGGACATGGACTTCGTGCAACCTATGGGCCATACGGGCCCACGCTACTGATTCCATCTGTACTACTCCCGCTCTTGTTGCTGCTAATCATGCCATCATGTACAATATTGCAATATGCTGATCATACCCAAAAGGCGTGCCTGGCTTTGTCGAGAATAAAATATTTAGTTATTTACTGTTTGCTGCCTGTACAAATTACGACCACTGCCGATTAGATACATGGCGACGTGTCCGTTGTGAAACATAACCGCCTGTAACTTTTGATCATGCCTGATTTCGTGTGCGTCGAAACGTTCGAGTATAGACTATTTATTTCTTTATTCATTTTGGTCACTGCGACCCACTGGTGTGCTTGTAATTCTTCGGTCTAACATGAGTCCTTCGTTGGTTAGCGTACGCTAAAGTACCGACCTCTTGTTAGCAGTTCGTAACCTTTTGGGATTTGCCACGTGGTTGTACAGGGGGTAGTGAGAAATTACCTCTTGTATACAGGCTTTGAACTGCATGCTATCGGTCACTGCAGTTTCCAGATCGTGCGGAGTAAAGTCGCCTGCGATGGGAATGTGACTGTATGTCTTGCACAAAACAACCGTTTCACCTATACACGATTGAACCCGGAGTATCGTCGTGATACACAACAGTTTTAAACCTTGATCATGCTTAAGTTGGTGCGTCTCTATGAAGCTGAGAATATACTATCTATTTATTTATTTTACCACGAACATACCACCAATTTTCTACTATTGCTGTCACGGTTGCCATAAAATATTTGTACAGTTGTACATATCTGATCATGCCTCCATGGGCGTGCCTCGCATAGTCGAGAATAAAGTATTTATTTATTTATTTATTTATTTATTTATTTACAGAACGTGGTTTAGTTTAGAATCTTTTTCACACGGAGCGACTTTTGTACGGGAAAGCATAGCTGTAAGCCATGTGTACTTGTTCCGTAACCATAGCTGGCAGCAAAGCGAATCTGTGGCACGGATTCCTGGGTGGTCATTAACTTCACATCGAAGCTTAGCCTTGTAATACGGTATTACGACACCCCTCCTCCAGCTCTGTCATTCCGAAGCAGTGTAACACAAAGTAAATTGCCCTCAGAATCTGCCATCTCAAGACTTAACCAGATCTCTGTAATCATAATGAGTTTCCGCAGTTGTGACTTTTGGGTTGCTCGAACTTCGGCTAACTTGCTATGAAAGCGAGTGTTTTTGGTGCTAGAATGGTGTAGGTGGACATCAACATCGTGTTTAGTTTCGAGCCCGACCGTTCGTCGGTCGGCCCCTAATAGTTCTTTTGCGTGGGTCATTGGTTCTTGAATTTCTGTCCAGCTGCGTGGTAGCATGGAGCATTCCAGATGAAGATGTTCGCTCGTGTGTCTCCCTGTCCCGTCAGGTGTGGCTAGCGCCATGTTGTCTACAATTCTGCAGGGCTGTGGAGGTCTATATTTTACGGAGGCTGCATGTTCCAATGAAGTGCTGAAAACTATTGGCCCAGCGCCTGCTGTCTTAAGCCTAACACCCGTTGGCAACCTAGAGCGATGCTCAAGCCTGCTATCCAAAATGGCTTCTGTAATGCCAGCGGAGCGTAGCACGGCTTTCAGTAACTTTGGACTCCCGCCCCTATAGTTTGGAGACGAAGGAATCCTATTTAGTGATTTAGCAATAGCGTGGTCCAGAGAGAGTGCTTCGCGGATGTAGCACCACTGCTCCCAGTCATGTTGTTGGCTTCTTGCTCAATAGCGCCCAGTAGTCCAGGAACACCATGAACAAATACGACTTTTTGCTTACTTTTGTAGAAGGGCCGATATGGTTTGATTTTCCTTCGACCGTCCTTTCCAAGGGATATCGGCTAGTATGCGTACCCCGATAAATGAGTAGCCCTGCTCTATTATACTCTTTGACTGCTTCCTGAATAACGAAATGTAGTTCTACGCTCTGCTTCACCAACCCACAACATCTCACATATGGCGAGTCTGCCTGACTTGCATACATTATATTCATTTATCCTCTTCAATCCGTAAACGGTCCATCTCTGCCAACTCTTTATTTATCTTCCCACCTTCACTGTTCGAATTTCTCTCAAAGTGCCGACTAATCCAGTCTCGTCTGATCGGCCCCTGCTCTCCGAATTCTTTCAGACTGCTGTGACGTTCTCGGCATTGGATGAGATGTCCGAACCCTCTGTCCCCAATACCTCATGAGCCTCATGGACTTTTTCACACCCTATAAGTAAACCTCTTTCTATCCGGACCGTCTCCTCTCCTTATGGCGTTCTCTACTTTCATTTCTTCTCTAATCGAACTGCCAACTCTCAGTGCCCCATAATAACTTAGTCTCATCTGACCGGTCTGCTTCTTTGACCTTTTCCAGACCAGCAACATTTAAACGGTCTAGACTCAGTTGACTTAAGCTATATCTTGCTTTCATTGACAGCCCACTAGACTTGTTCACCCTCTATTTATATAGGCACCTCCACCTCTCGTCCCACTCCATTTGCCCTCCTAAAATTAGCTGTTGGACTCAATCTCGTTTCGCCGACTAATCCTGTCTCGTCTGATCGGTCTCCTGCTTTCCAACTTCTCTCAGACTCCTGTGACATTACTAGCCATCATTCAGATGACTGAGCGCCGTTCGTATTCAATCATTCTTCAATCGGACGATTGAGTCTCTGTCATCCGTAACTCAGCCTCAGCTGATCAGCCAAATTCTATGGGACTGCTACCAGGCTACCGGGATGTTAGCGGTCTAGGCTCCATCGATCCAAAGCACTTCCTCCCTCACCTTGATATCCTGCTGGACTTGTTCGCCCTATGTTAATATAACCACTTCTATCTCTGACCAGTCCAATCCTACTGACTCCACTTACCTTCCCAAATGAACCATAGGACCCAATCACAATGCGCCGACCAAGTCCAACCTCGGCTGATCAGTCTTCTTCTCTCCTACTACTGCGACGCTGCCTGCTATGCTCGAAAGCCTGAATGCTCTGTCACCATTACCTCGAGAGCCTCGTTAACTGTCGCATTTCTTATCCGTAAACGTAAGCTCTCGACTCTGTCCTCTCCATATCGCGGCCTGTCTTTATTTCTTCTTCATCCGCATAGCGAGCTCTCGGAGCCCTGCCCTATTATCTTCTCTGACTGCTTTTTAACTAGCGAAATGTAGTTTTAGGCTCTGTATCACCAACACACAACTTCTCTCACATTGCGAGCCTGCCTGACTTGCATACCTTATATTTGTGTAGCCTCTTGCATCCCAATCCACCGTAGGATCCCCTAGTAACTGAGGGCTTAGCCCAAACTCTATTGCTGTTCACTCTTCTCTCTCCTAGTGCGCCGCAATGTGTCGTTAGTCCCACACGCATCAACTCCTCTTGACAGCAGCTAGTCACTGTTGGCTTCTTGTAGCTTACAAGTAGCCAATCCCTGACTCTCCAACCTTCATTCTTTTTTGCCGTCTGTCTCTCTTTAGCTTTGCTCGCATGTTGATCTCTTCATCGAAACTGTAGGTATGCAATGGTGGTCAAAACTCTTAGTGATATGGCTACACCGGCCACTGATTCATTCTTCTCCAGAGCCACTATCTCTGTTTAGCAGCAGTTAGTCACCATAACCTCCATTTAACTCTGCGGATATCCGGAGCTCTGTAGGAGTCGCTCCTTGCTTACAATATTCATTCACTTGGATTGTTTGCTTTACAGCTCAGATGGTTTGTTGACCTAAAATGTGCCACCGTAAGATCCACTAGTAACTAGAGGCTCAATCCGAACTCCAATGATGGCCATTCATCTCTCTCCTAGCGCGCCATTTTTCATCGTTTATCTTTCTCGCGTTAACTTTTCTTTACAATAGCTAGTCATTGTTGGCTTCATGTAGCCTACAAGCAGCCACTCCCTGAATCTCCGTCCTTCATTTTCTTCTGCCGCCTGACTCTCTTAAACGTCGCTCGCCTGTTGACTTCTTCATCGAAACTGCAGGTATCTAATAGTGGACAAATGTCTTAATGCTATGGCTGCACCAACCACTGAATCATTCTTTTCCAGAGCCACTATATCTGCATAGCAACAGCTAGTCGCCATAGCTTCCATTTAACTTCGCGGATATCCGGAGAACTGTAGGAGTCTCTCCCTTCTTACAATGTTCATTCTCTTGGATTGCTTGCATCACAGCTCAGATGGTTTTTTGACCTATTATATGCCACCGTATGATCCACTAGTAACTGAAGGCTTAGTCTAAACTCTATTGCTGGTCACTCTTCTCCCTCCTAGCGCGCCGATATTTGTCGTTCGTCCTACTCGCGTCAACTCCACTTGACAACAGCTAGTCATTGTTGGTTCCAGGTACATTACAAGGAGCACCCACTGACTATCCAACCTTCATTCTCTTCTGCCGTCTGTTTCTTAAAGCTTCGCTCGCATATCGATTTCTTCATCGAAACTGTAGGTATCCAGTATTGGTCAAACGTCTTAATGACATGGCTACAGCAGCCACTGATTCATTCTTTTCTAGAGCCACTATCTCTGCTTAGCAGCAGCTAGTCGCTATAGCTCCCATTTATCTTTGCGGATATCCGAAGCTCACTACCTCTTACAACGTTCATTCTCTTGAATTGTTTGCGTCACAGCTCAGCTGGTCTGTTGACCTATCACTTACCTTCACTGGCCTATAGATACACTCAGCGACCCTATAGGCATACACTAGTGACAAAGCGTCTGATTGGAATAGCTGCATCTGGCGACTGAGTCACTCCTAGCGCCACCATCTGTCGGTCGTCATAAATTCGGCATCTCTCTTCAGAAGTAGCTAATGGCCATTGGCCCTATGCATATGCGATGATCCAGTGCTTGTTAGTAGCCACCCCGTATCTCAATAACCTTTACTCCTTTAGAATATCTGCATCCAGTCCCTCCGCTGCCCTGCCACCAATTGATATTTAAGACTCTGTCGCGGCAACCTATTTATTTTCGCTTATTATGCCCCCCCTCTCGGATTACACTAACCACGTGCTGTTCATGCACCTGACAATCACTACCAACATTCTAACTCTCCTTGTCTATCCCCACGCAACTATCGACTCATATCAAACGGATACTCGTACTTTACTTACTGGTGCAACGCTCTTGTCTCTACGCAAGCGATAGCAATCCACCTATACGGCTAATGATTCTATAGGATACTCAAAAGACATTTTCAGCATAATTATTGTTGCACAGTGTACATGCATTTGTCTCAAGCCCAAATGTTATAAGACAAGACATTAACAATATTCAACTCCATGTCTGTTCTTGTGGTCTTCTCTCGGTTGTCCCTCACTTTCCCTTTCCTCTGAGGTCCGGGACTTCTTGGAGATCTGGGATTAGACTGAGGAACCGTTTTGGCCCAAGACGGACGTAACAACCCACAAGGACTTACATGGAGCATGGTAGAACTCCGAAAGGACCGAACTACAGTCACCGTAACCATTGTCCAGTATGGAGAACTGGACATATCCTCATACTCCCATACATTATACATCTGAAAAATCTGGACAGCGAAAAAATTGAACCTTTTGCTCGCCTGGGCATACAACAAGAAGAAAAATCGTGATGTCCCTCTCCTCCACCGACCTCAAAAATCATGGCGACCCAGATCAAAATACCCGTCCAACTAACAGAGGAAATTAGAAGCCATTACTCGGCGAAAAACCGAAGGTGAAACCAGTCGTCAAGCGGCTTTGCCAGTTCAACATTAATGTTCAAAATGTTTTACGGCAGTGTTGCAGGACGTGGTGGGTTTTCGCCTGGCAAGCGTTCTCCCCATAAAAAGCCACAAATGTCTGTTTAACAACATTGCGACGTGGCGGATGTGACTCGCCACTGATTATAGTCACTGCCCACAACTACGTACTGGCAAGTCGACTAGACTCACATATCAACTCTTTTCGACACCGTTTCAACTACACACGATAGAACACGATGTATCGTCATGATACGCAACAGTTTTTAAACCTTGATCATGCCCAAGTTGGTGCGTCTCTATAAAACTGAGCATAAACTATCTATTTATTTATTTTATCACGGGCATACAACCATTTTTCTACTGTTACTGTCACAGTTGCCATTAAATGTTTGTACACTTGTACATATCTGATCATGCCTCCATGGTCGTGCCTCGCATATTCGAGAATAAAATATTTATTTATTTATTTATCCCTCTCCGCTGACACTTTATTTATCTTCCCACCTTCACTGTTCGAATTTCTCTCAAAGTGCCGACTAATCCAGTCTCGTCTGATCGGCCCCTGCTCTCCGAATTCTTTCAGACTGCTGTGACGTTCTCGGCATTGGATGAGATGTCCGAACCCTCTGTCCCCAATACCTCATGAGCCTCATGGACTTTTTCACACCCTATAAGTAAACCTCTTTCTATCCGGACCGTCTCCTCTCCTTATGGCGTTCTCTACTTTCATTTCTTCTCTAATCGAACTGCCAACTCTCAGTGCCCCATAATAGCTTAGTCTCATCTGACCGGTCTGCTTCTTTGACCTTTTCCAGACCAGCAACATTTAAACGGTCTAGACTCAGTTGACTCAAGCTATATCTTGCTTTCATTGACAGCCCACTAGACTTGTTCACCCTCTATTTGTATAGGCACCTCCACCTCTCGTCCCACTTCATTTGCCCTCCTAAAATTAGCTGTTGGACTCAATCTCGTTTCGCCGACTAATCCTGTCTCGTCTGATCGGTCTCCTGCTTTCCAACTTCTCTCAGACTCCTGTGACATTACTAGCCATCATTCAGAGGACTTAGCGCCGTTCGTATTCAATCATTCTTAAATCGGACGATTGAGTCTCTGTCATCCGTAACACAGCCTCAGCTGATCAGCCAAATTCTATGGGACTGCTACCAGGCTACCGGGATGTTAGCGGTCTAGGCTCCATCGATCCAAAGCACTTCCTCCCTCACCTTGATATCCTGCTGGACTTGTTCGCCCTATGTTAATATAACCACTTCTATCTCTGACCAGTCCAATCCTACTGACTCCACTTACCTTCCCAAATGAACCATAGGACCCAATCACAATGCGCCGACCAAGTCCAACCTCGGCTGATCAGTCTTCTTCTCTCCCACTACTGCGACGCTGCCTGCTATGCTCGGAAGACTGAATGCTCTGTCACCATTACCTCGAGAGCCTCGTTAACTGTCGCATTTCTTATCCGTAAACGTAAGCTCTCGACTCTGTCCTCTCCATATAGCGGCCTGTCTTTATTTCTTCTTCATCCGCATAGCGAGCTCTCGGAGCCCTGCCCTATTATCTTCTCTGACTGCTTTTTAACTAGCGAAATGTAGTTTTAGGCTCTGTATCACCAACACACAACTTCTCTCACATTGCGAGCCTGCCTGACTTGCATACCTTATATTTGTGTAGCCTCTTGCATCCCAAACCTATCCGTCTCCGCGGACTCTTTATTTATCTTCCCACCTTAACTGTTCGGCTTTCTCTCAATATGCCTACTAATCCAGTCGTGTCTGATGGGTCCCCTGCTCTCCGAATTCATTCAGACTGCTGTTATGTTATCGGCATTTGATGAGAAGACCGAACGCTCTGTCCTCATTACCTCTCGGGCCCCATTGACTCTTTCACACCTTATAAGTTAACCTCTCTCTATCCGGACCATCTCCTCTCCTTATGGCGTTCTCTACTTTCATTTCTTCTCTAATCGGACTGCCAACTCTCAGTGTTTTGTAATAACCTAGTCTCATTTGACCGGTGCGCTCCTTTGACCTTTTCCAGATTTGCAAGCTATACCGAGCTAACCTCTGTAGACTCAAAACTATACCTTGCTTTCATTGGCAGGCCGCTAGACTAGTTTACCCTTCATTAATATAGGCACTTCCATCAGTAACCCGTACCCTCAAACCTTCAATCAGACGACCGACGCTTAGTGCCATGTTCTTCTTTGTCCTCCTCTGATCAGTGAAATTCTTTGGGACTGCTACGAGGCCTAAGGATGTGTCGACTATTCAAGTTTCGTCTGTTCGGTCGCCGGCTCTCAGAGTTCTCTCAGACTACCGGGATTTCACCGGTAATTTCTCAGAACTGAGCAATTCATACTTCACACGAGGGCGTCCTTGGCTTCACCTCACTGTAGTAGTAAACCTTTTTCATCCTGACTTTCGTCTCCTAATTGCTCTCAGGAGTTACTCTTCGCACTGCCGTCCGCATTCTTCCGCTCATAGCTGATTCCTTAAATTTCCTTTTCTTCTTGGAACGTTGCTTTACCTATGTTGCTCCCGCATTCCGTCTCAACCTTGTTGTCCTTAGTTGCACCTAAGATGCCGCTCGCATTCGGTCTGCTGTCATCATCACGCGTTTACCTGTTACTCTCCAACGCTCATATTAATCGCTTAACTTTGTCAACACAATTTGATATATCCGTCTCTTGACCCTGCGCGTGCATTTCCTTCTTTCAACCTAGTAGCTGTTGTCTGAGTCACACCAGCGACGTGACGTGAAGAACGCGCTTGGAAATCACGTATACTAAACAAAATTACATGAAGTTTAATGTATCATAGGCACCGTTGCGCGCCACCAATCTGTGTTTGTGCTTCTTGCTTCATTGCTGTCTTTCTGTTTGGCTGCCCCTTGTCCGTTGCCCGTTTTCTCCCGAGATTTCCACAGGTACACCCGCCAAAACAAGAAGGTTTATCCACTGGGACTGGTCGACCCGCCCTCAATAGCCAGCTGGTTTACATGCTTGATCTTTTCTCCGGGAGATGAAGAACCCACATATCGTTCCAAATGGAGCTCTTTCCGCCATTCTGGTGAAGCTACCACCACGGGGTCTAAACAAATGGGTTTAGCTCGCCTCGTACTCACAGTAGAACAATTTACTCACCTGGAATAATGTAGTTACATGGATTCACTGTTCCACAACCGAAGACTGACAATCCTGGCGTGCTTACCTTCAATGCCTCAAACATTCCGATTCTCCAGTCACCTGGAGCTTTTCTGATGTCATTTCACGGACAGCATTGCGCGCGTATAAGCGGCTTTTCCGATGATCTTTCATGAAGTTCTCACTTAGCCATGGAGACAATTACACTTACATTTAAAGGAATTACTAGTCCAGTTTGCGGAAAATAGCATTTTTCATGTTATGGACATATTCAGACACAAGAAACAACTGCACTCACCGTCCCTATGACAAGTCCAGCATGGATAGCTGGACACCGGTTGCGAGCCGGACAATATAATAGATAAAGCCGGCCTCTATTAACAATGTGTTTACTCACCCGCAACATTATCATTCGACTGCGACTCTTTTACATCATTGACTGGCTTCAACGACTATTGCCGGTTCAGTACTAAGCCATTTGGCCAACCAAGGAAGAATTTTGGCTGTCAACCGACTGCGAATAATAGAGTGCAAAATCGGTCTATACGATGCATAGCCGACTAGCACTACAGTTCAACGGAAGCTACGACAGTGTTCCAGGACGTGGTGGGTTTTCGCCTGGCAAGCGTTCTCCCTATGAAAAGCCACAACTGTCCGCTTAACAACACTGCAACGTGGCGGATGTGACTGGCCACAAAATAAAGCCACTGCTATACATTTCACACTGACGCAGTCCTCAGCCTCCTACATCCAACCTGTGCAACTGATTTTACTATGAAGAATGCTTTAGTGGAGTACCGATCATCCCGGCTTCGTAATGGTCATTGATTGCACTAAACCTTGTTTGGGCTCCTGTGCTCATAAATAAATAAATAAATAAATAGTATATTCTCTGTAAAACGAGACACACCTCTAAAAGGCATGATCAAATATGCATACAAGCACAGCTTCTTTGGAATATTAAAACATTTCGTTACAATGAAAGGAATAAACGAAAAGATGTAGTCCATAAGAGCGAGCATATTGTCAGGTAATAGTCAGACCAAGGATAATAATGGCGCCGTGGCGCGCAAAAACTGTTGCGTCAAGATACAAGTGGGGGGTAAATTTGACATGTAGTGATCCATGAGCACAGGAGCCCGAACAAGGTTCAGTGTAATCAAAGACCATTACGAAGCCTGGATGATCGGTACTCCACTAAAGCATTCTTCATAGTAAAATAAGTTGCACAGGTTCGATGTTGGAGGCTGAGGACTGCGTCAGTGTGAAAGGTATAGCAGTGACTTTATTTTGTGGCGAGTCACATCCGCCCCGTTTCAGTGTTGTTAAGCGGACAGTTGTGGCTTTTTATAGGGAGAAGGCCTGCCAGGCGAAAACCCACCACGTCCTGGAACACTGTCGTAGCTTCCGTTGAACTGTAGTGCTAGTCGGCTATACATCGTATGGATCACTACATGGCAAATTTACCCCCCACTTGTATCTTGACGTAACAGTTTTTGCGCGCCACAGCGCCAGCATGGTCCTTGATCTGATTATTACCTGACAATATGCTCGCTCATATGGACTGCATCTTTTCTTTCATTCTTTTCATTGTAACGAAATATTTTAATATTCCAAAGAAGCTATGCTTGTATGCATATTTGATCATGCTTTTTAGAGGTATGTCGTTTTACAGAGAACATACCATTTATTTATTTATTTATTTATTTAAGAGTAGAACTATCTCTTTCTTTTCAGTTGACTTTAATGTTACTCGAAAAATCGGGGTTTGCTTTAGTGCACTGATGTTGGACGACGCGTTACGTGTCCTAGCGCCATTGGATCAACCCAAATACTGACCGCATCGCAGAGAGAATGCCACTGGTTGCGCCCGTCCACCAACTTGCCCTTTGTTGTTACGGCTCTGAAAAGGAAAGTTAGTGCACACGACCGTTAACGCCCAGCGGTGCTGTTTAGCAAATGTTGGTTTGAGTGTTTTTTCTATTAATGGATGGTTTAACGGACACCAGTTAAGCTTGAGAAAACGGCGTCACGTCGCTCGTATTTGGTGCAGCAAATGGACATGCATGTGTATCTTAGGCGTTTTGATGGAGGCGAGCGATGCATATGCTGCCCGGCGCTGGGCTGTCAGGGTTAGTGTTGTAAACAACTCTTAAGATATGGCATCTGTTGTTCAGTTAATAGCAGTCACGCTGGATATGTCTCGTCTACTTAAAGGGTTACTAACCGTCGAAGCAGTTCTCGTAGATGCCGTCGGGTGGTTAGCAGGCCTAACTTTAGCCGTCGTCTTAGGGACAGGACTCTGAGGGTTTCGCTGTAGAGCAAGGTCGGTGTCGTTGGGTTTACGTGCCAAAGCCCTGCCGCGTGTTAGCGGCTGGACTATTTCAGTCAGATTTTCACACTTTTCACGAGCGATATTGTACCTATGACTATTCGGCTTGCTCTGCAAGTTTAACAAAATGAGAGCGAATCAGTCAGATTGAATTTTCTAGTATGGTATTTGACTTAGACCATCACCGTGAGGTAGAATGGAAAGCCACAAACTTCACACCTAATGCCACGCTTATCTGAACGTATCTACTCCTGCATACCATATTTGCGGTTTGGTGGAATTAAGTTCATTGAGGTCCGTTGTTGCGAACGAACGCTTCCCTTGTCTGGTCAGGTGAAGTAGAGGGCGAGTGAAGTTTGTGTTATTTGTTCCGGGTATATGTTGACCTCGGTTACCGTAGACGAATGTGTACGACGAGGATACAAATATACGGCGTTTGTCTAGCTTATTGATCCACACTGATTCTTGTAGGACAAAGCCGTTAGCACTGAATGATAGTGGGTTGCCGACAGCGGAAAGTGCCGGCGTTGGGCGTATACAGTTGAACCCACAAATTACGTCCTAGCTTCGTTATCGGTGATCCTACGGAGGTAATTCTAGGACAAGCAGCTAGCGCGGAGAGGTCTGGATCGGTCACAGTATGGCAGCAATAAAACTGTTAACAACGAGTGTGGAGCGCCTGGATATAAGCACAAAGCTCGTTAAAACGGCTTGTGAAGCACAATTCATTATCAATTGGAAAAAGTTCCATAACAATATGCCCACTGAACACGGGGAGTTATTCCGTTTCGAATAAGTGTATGCTGACTGTTCTTGGTGAAGAAGAACACGCAAATCTCTATGCCAGGGGAGAGCACGTTTACTATGCGACTTATCAGTGGCTGACACGCAGATTCATTGGGTTCTTTGGGTCGTCGAGAACACGATGGAGATCCCTTTTCAGTTCCACCGCTTTCTGTGCAATGCTGGGAAGCTCGTCCTCGCGCAACGGAAAGTCCGGAGAGACCGTCGCTATTGTAGGTTTAGCAACACGATCCCGGCAGATTTAACGTGTGGGAATCAAGTAGTCGTTTGAAACCATCATCTGTCTTCGTATTGGCGACTTGCGGCGGTAGCCGGTAATTGCTGTTCACAACGCGAGTGGATAGAGCAAGAACAGACAGTACTTTGGGCCACCTTGGTTTATATATTTTTGTCCGGTATCCTCCAGTCGAACGCCTAAATTTGAGGTTGAAGTATTTCTGCAGCCCTCTCCCTAGCTCTCGCCTGACGATGCGACGGGTAAAAACACATCCCGCACCTAGGACCGTAATTCATAGAACACATATTCAAATGTCAAAGCCGAAAGGGGCAAGGCAGGTCACGTATTCAGAGACAAACTGATACACGTTGTCGGACCTTTTCAGTCATGTCACGCTCAGGTTTGGTTAGTGGGTAGGCAGCAGGGAGACCGTACGCTAGAGTCGAGCACGCATAGGAGGTAAACAGGAGTCTAAAAAGCTCCGGTGTCAGGCGAAGGATAGCTCTTCGGACGTTGTGAAACATCCTGTAAGCAGCGGCAACCTACTTCATGTGTCCAGGGTGGATCTCAAGTCTGGGAAAAATATTACGCCTAGAGAACCCTCTGAAATGCCATTTTTGAGCAAGAAGCTACTTACCTGGTAAGCGCCGAATGGCTCAAGAGCGCCAATCGGCGGGAAAAAGCGTTTGTCTTGATTACTGGGTAAACGCCAGCGAATCGACTAATTGCGCAGGATATCAAGCGTCTCTTGTAGTTGATCAGCGTCTTTTAGAGAGGATAGCTCCACTTATATCTTTAGGTCATCTGCATTACTTAAGAAATCCGTTTGAAGCTCAGAAGGCAGCTCGTTGAGGCATAGGTTGAAGAGTTCGGGGATAAGGGCCGAGCCCTGCGGGACCCCGCTGGTCATATGCACAGGATCGGAATAAGTTTCGCTCACTCTCACCAACATGGAACGACTGTGCAGGAAGTCGGAAATTCACGAGCGAAGGTTTCCAATGACGCCGCTTCCTCGGAGTTTGAAGAGAAGCTGTACATACGGGACCTTATCAAAACCTTTACTGAAATCCCCGAACACAACATTCTGACGCTTGCCAACATCCAATAAATCTGCCCATTTTCCTCTATCCATGAACAAGTTGGTGGAGCAGAAGCAAGCTTTGCGCAAACCGTCCTGGTCACCGCATAGCAAATCCAACCTTCGAGCCGAAGCCGAAGTGCCCGCTTCGGGACCAGTTCCAAGAATTTGCACACTATCGATGTAAGGCAAGGGGACAGTAGCTAGCTGGATATTGCCGGATCCTCCTTTTTATATAGGCTTGATGATGCCCATCTTCCAAGCAACGGGCGAAGTCCGGAGTGAACCGATCGACAGATCTGCGAGATCGCTGTGACAATATACTGGGCTACGATCTTGCGGAACAAGGGGTGCAAGCCGTCAGAACCAGACGAAGAGTAAGGAGCCAACTCACAAAGAAGATTCAACATGACGTCAGTGTTAATACCGGCATGCTCTAACAGAGAAGGGAAGTTTACACAGAACCGTCAGCCAACGACGTTGTTGTGGAGTACACTGAAGAATATTACCGCGCCAGGAGACTGGCCTTGTCAGAGTCTTCATGAACTAGATCCCCACGCTCAAAGAAACACAAGGCGTGTATATTACTACCCGCTCTGGTGCTCGTTTTAGAGAGGAGAATATCGTCTTGGGAGGCTTTCTAGAGATTGTGGCTAGGAAAAGTTCATGTTGTTGACGATCCTCACGTTTTTGCTTAGTACGGGCCTTCCTAACCGTTTGTAACCGAAGTAATCATGCGCTGATCGTGTGAGCTTAAAGCGTTGGGATTTTGAAGCACTTTTCAGACTTTGTGCGGCCTCACCTATAATATTGCGTCCAGGCCTGTCCGCCATGCCTTGTTCGGGCGAAAATGGACCTAGAAAGGGTGTTGCATGTCGGTACTAAGTTGGTCGAGAGGGCGCGAGGACAAAAGTACCCAGAAGGCCTACTTAGTTTGGGGATGAATGTAATGCACTGTCGAAGGATTAGAGGGGACCTAGCCCTAATACACCGTATTTGACTGGGAAGGTTGGCCCTGATTTGTCCCGGCTATTTAGTTCTGCTAGTTTATCTGGTTTCCGCGGGCATTGTATGTAGCTAGACGAACCGCCGTCCGATCGAGTTTGAGCGGAGACACTGTTACGGGTCGTCATCGAGCGCTAGAAGCCGCTTACAGAAAATGTTGTCAAGGAACCTGCGGGCAAAGGGCTTGTGCGCTAACTAGATGCGCTTGTGTGGCAGCACGAAACCTTTCCTTTTTTCTGAGTAATTCCCACCTTGATACTTCGATTATATTTTCTGCACCTTCCCTCACTATTGGTGCTATCCCCTATTTTAACTAATGTCTCTTACCCTTTACCTTGATTTTTCTTCCTCTCTTACTTACGTCACGTAACTGGCATGACAGGGACAGCTAATGCAAGAAACGTAGGCGTAAAATAGGTGGACCGGGGTGTTATTTCGGGTGTTTACGTTTTAGATCCGTCATGAAGTCGGAGCATCCCTATCAACTCCTGGATCAACGACCCGCTCAAGAAGGAACACTTACGGGATTCATCCTATCGTTCTAGTCCTACCTGAAGCTGAACTTGAACTTGAACCACTTCCCTCTTCTGTTCATCAGGGATCTCAATTCACCATCGATACACAGAGGACCTATAGAAAGCGGTCGCGTTTTTGAGATGGGGATAATTTGTTCAATGGGTGACGTCCGCTAGGAGTACTAAACATTTCATTCATCGTCAGCATTGAAATGTTCGGAAATACACCTATCCATAATACAAGAAACCGTTGAACAACCAGACAGCAGATGGATGCGGGGTTACAGGTCGACTATCGTCCACAAAATAAAAATTTGATAATCGCTAGGTCCTTGCGTTTTCTAAATCATCATGTTACTATACACCATGTTTTACTTTGGTATGCAATAAGGTTCTCTTATCAGGGAGGTAAGACAACAATGCAAGAGGTCCTCATGAGAATTATTCTAAAGCATAACCCTGATGATAACTGTAATTATCGCTCCATGATGATCATCGTTCAATAAAAAGCTTATTGTAAACAGGATGGCGTGGTGCCAAGGAAGGCTAACCGTAATCGGAACTACGATCTTTTCCCAATATCCACCCTTCCTCGTGTTTCACGACTCGCGAATTCGACGGCCCCGAGTTTACCCACTATGATGCTAGTATGTACGTCTTCCGCCTTAAAACATCCCGCAGAAACCTTGTTTAATAGAGATACAAATGAGTAATCGAAGTATGAGATTGTTACGCAGGGCTCTCCGTGATCTTCCATACTTTCGCTCCACTTTCCTACCAGTCTGCTCACCCTTTGGTCATGCCCTGCAGCGTACATTCACGAGCACCGGAAAGATAGATGCATCACGCCCCACTTTTATTATTGATACTCGAAACGCCCGACAGAGCGCATCCGGAAAAACGGATTTAATGGATACAGAGTTGAATGAGCTAGTCAAAGACCAGTCACCGCCTGTTCAACTAAAGATTGTGGATGCTTATCGGAAGGGACTTCAATCTACTACGGAAACTGACAGAAAAAACAAAAGATTCCAAACAATCATATACACTTTTCTAAAGATAACTCTATACGGCGTCATACTTTACGTTTTACTTCGATCTTCAGACAAACTCCTTGGTGGTAGTATGCTAGTTGATCACTTCTGGACGATTTTTAGGTGCTCTTCCAAGGATGTTAGATCCCAGTATTGCATCTTTCGCAGAGAACGCTGATGTTGATTTTAATGACGTTCAGGGCGTAAGTAATGCCATGGTTACTTTACCTGTTTTAGTGTGATGAGGTGAAGAAGGAACTGCAAGATGTTGTTGAGTTTCTTCGTAACCCAGAAAAGTTTAACCGCATTGGTGCGAAGCTTCCAAAAGGAGTTTTATTAGTTGGGCCTCCAGGTGTCGGGAAGACTTTGTTAGCGAAAGCCATCTCCGGTGAGGCACAGGTGAGTCGACTACCATCATCACCCATTGTTATGTACAAGTTTGCGACTTGTACAGCTTTTTTGTCTGCTGGAGTCATTTTTTGTCCCATTTTTAAGTTACAATGGTGACGACCCCCCAGGGGAATGCAGCCTTGCAGCCAGTTGTGTCGAACCTGTGCTGAATCGGAATCGACGGAACTGACAAGGGTCTCCACTCCTGCTCTCTACATGCCAGTGATGCAATTGCCGCCTGAGAATGTAGATTTTATTTCAGTTGTCGGGTCTCCTGCGTTTGAGATGCATTGTCACGAGTCTCTTGATCTATCTGGTAGGGCAGCTGACTAAGTAGTACTAAATTTCTGACTGTATTCTAGAGAAAGTAGAAATGAATTCTGTAAAACTCTTTCGAAATATGGAGAAAAACGGTATAAAAATTTGTCAGCTGTGATTATCGCCATCGTTCTCGTTTAACATTTAAAACCTGACTCGCGGTATTGCAGGACTCACAAATGTGAGTTCTCATCGTAAGTGCGCAATCGTTTTCTGAATCGAATAGTGATAAAATATAAATCTAACAACCTTATGAACTGCTGCACAGAATTTGCCTCCATCCCATGTTCAGGCAAACTTCCAAATATTTGCCACTCTCCGTTCGAAGCACAGGGGGTGGGGAATACGTTTCACACCCGGCACGACAAGTGTGTATCTGTGTCCGCGTGTGCTGCACGGCCCTCGTAAGTGCAGCATTGGCCTCAGCATGGGGCAGTCACCGAGATGTAGCATACGGTAGGTCATAATGAGGTCGACTAGCACCAGACAGTAGGACAAGATGTGGAGTCCAAGTTTCTCGCAACGGTCTTCATACCCCAAACCACGTAAACTCTGGATGAGTCTGGTAGTAACGTGTTGGACTTGTTCGATCTCTTGTGCCTTGCCTCGGGTAACTGGAAAGTAGTCGAGCGAACCGTACTCTAGCATGTGTAATAATGAAAGAGAAGAAGCAAGTGGCAACCTCTTCAGACCATGTGCCGAAGCTACGCTTGAGCGCCCAAAGCATGCGCAGTCCGTTAGGATATAACCTGTTCGTGTTATCCACGGACCTCAAATCGTAACGCCAGAATACTCTTAAGTCCTTCCCACAGAATTTGGGATACAACAGTTGGTCGTCAAGATTGTAGTTTCGGCTGTCGGCACCCTTCCCAGGTTCATAAATACAGACTTGGCTGGGTTGACCGGGAGCTGAACTTCTGCAGACCATGTGAATAGGCGGTTGAGGTCTTGCTGAAGTACGCCACAGTCGTCGTGAGCGTCGATTTCTCTCCAAATCTTCATGTCATCCGCAAACAAAGTACACGGCGACCGGAGAAGCTCAGGTAGGTCGTTGATGTGGATCAGCGAAAGAGTGGGCTCCAGCACAGTGCCTTTGGTCACGCCACTTTTAGAGGGATACCAGTCAGTTGGATGGTCCTCGACCTGTACCCTCCATTTTCGTCCAAAAAGAAAGTCGCGGATCGCACATCCTGAGTTTGTGAAGGAGGACCTCATGGCTGACCTTGTCGAACGCTTTACTAAAATCGTTGAAAATCACTTCAACAGACTTCCCCTTCTTGCCTTCAAACACTCATGCCTCGTCAATGCAAGTTTGTAATGCATAAGCGGCCTTGCATAAAACCGTGTTGTGTGGATGTCAGGACCTCTTTTGACTGTAGCAACTGTAATAATCTCTTTTTTTACGCTTTTCTCAACAACCTTTGCCAAAATAGGTGTCAGACAAATAGGCCTGTGGTTATCTACTTTGCTAGGATCGTCGCCTTTCGGTATAGGCTTCACCACCGAACATTTTGTCAATCGGCAACGAACCTTCGGACAGCGACCTGTTGAAAAGGTCAGTCACGGCAGGAGGGATGATGGCCGAAAGTGACTCGAGAATCGGTGGGTGAAGCCCATCAGGTCTTCCAGGTTTGGTGCCATCAAGACTGACAACTAGTTGACGTACTTATTCAACGCCGCAATCCAGACTGTCGAGTTTGATAATTGCGGTACACGTCCGACCTCGGTACAGACACCTGGTCAGTTGCAAATACAGAAGCGAAGTGCAGCGCCAACGCGGACGCGCGCTCAGTGCTGGAGGCTAAGGGCTGTCCGTCCCGGCCATCCAGCCGTGCCACATCATCTTCCGGCTTAAGGCGTCGCTTCACGTAAACCAAGATTCTCTTTGGGGTGGTCTTCGCGGCGATTGCAAGCTGCTCTTCGAACTTTCGCTGCTTGTTTCTTTTTGCACTGCTGAAGAGGTTCGGCTAACTTTTATACCTTTCGTAGTCATTGGCAGAGCCAGAGAGGAGGAATCTGTCCCACAGTCTGAACCGTTTCCGAGCCAGATTGCCATACTTCTTGTCAAACTAACGAGGCTTAATCGGTCCAACCTTCCGACATTTTAAGAGCACAAATTAAGAACACAATGATGTCAATCTCTCCTTGTATAAATGTCCAACAGTCTTCTACAGATGCATATTGTGACAGAGACCAATCCAATTGGCTGGCGGCTCGAATTAGACCGTCAAAGTCCGTTTTCCAGTAGTTGTAAGCTGGTTTCAGCAGACGTGAATGCGGCAAAGTAATTCCATAACAGCTATGAGCACTGAGTGGTCGTTTGTAACTAGGCGTTCCAAGATTCGAATGTCACGCACTCGTTCGTAGCTCGTTAACATCAGATCAAGACATAACGGGGTTGAAGGTGGTGTTATGCGTCTTAGCTAGCATATGTGTTGTGATGCACCAGTTTCAAGTACCAAATCCACAATGTTTGCTTTAACCTCACTATGTCCAGGCATCAAATGCACATCAGGCCATCGTATTCACGGACAGTTAAAATTGCCCATAAGTAGTAAGTGTGGACGATTTATTTGGGTTCGAGGATGGGGCAGCCAGTCCAAGCAACCAAGTAGTACTAACATTTCCATTACTTGAGTTCATTGAGCTGTACTGAGCAGGAGCGAAAACCCTTGTCAAGTCCATCGATTCCGAATCATTCTGGGTTCGATGCGTGTCGCTGCGTTACGACCTTCCTCGAGGGTTCGTCTCGGTTGCATTGATGGCTGCAAGGTCCCAGCACTCAACAAATGGTTTTCTAACAGCCGCTTGACACTTTCCTCGGATAGCGCGTCCACAGTTTCCTTCGGTAGACCATTCGAGTGATTTACCACTCTAGTGGAAAGAGTGATCCATGGAGCTTCGGTCTTCTTTGTTTAAACGGCTTCCATGTGTGACCTCGTATGGAACACTCGGCATTCTTTTCTTTCCCACCCTATCGCTTTTCAATGGATTGTCCAAGCTCATCCACCGCTCTTCAGACGCAAATGGACCCTGAAACGCAGCTATTTCGTTTAACACATCAAATAGTTCTATATGTGTTTTCTGTCCATCATCGGCGAAGTTGTTCGGCACTATTCATGTCAGGTGTCTTGTCGGTGGTGCCGCTGCCAAATATGCTATTATAGCGTGTCGGTCTTGCGCTTTGTATCGGATTCATGTCTAAACTGCCAACAAAGAGCGAACGAGAGAGCACACGAAAATAGGCTAGAAAAGGTTTATTGTATGGCCGATAACGTTGCTAAACCTAAAGATGGGGCACCAGTAGAGAGTTAGTTGGGGAAGATGTAAACGGATGCTGAGTGCGGGACGGGCGAGTTGCAGGTCGCGTCCATTTTCGTAGCAAAGCAGATGCGAGTGTCTTGCGTGTGACTCAAACAAATAGAAGCAACATTAGAACACCGCCTACTTCCTCAATACATAAAAATACCATAACTTTAGAATGTTTTAAAATAACTTGCACAATCAAACCTGAGGTCTCCAGTTCACTAAACTATACTTATGCTGCCTTCCTCAACTGGCTCATTTCTGTTGTCCAAGTTATCACATGTCGGTTAGCGACCGAAAGTATAATACCCACCTGCGTTGTACTTTGTAGCTCACCCGTTTGGATCCTTATAATCGCGAGCGACCTCGTTATCTGCTTAGCTCTCGCGCGACTGTTAGTAGTTGTGAAGCGTCGGTACGGCGTGCTGGCGTACCAATGATGCTTTAAATTATCACACTATGTAGATTCTCTATCAACATTCCGCTGCGCTGTCATAGAATCATTCTCTTCAGTCTCTTAGTTAATCATGGTGAGGATTTGACCCCTGTTTGATTTACATCCAGATGAAAAGCGTAGGAACCGAGCAACCAGTCACCGGCTCTCGATGGGCGCGATTCTCAGAGTTCGTCCTGCTGCGTTGCGAGTGGGGTGTTTAGCCAAAAGCCTGTGGTGGGGTCCCCTAAGTAGTAGCATTACGCCCTCTAACAATAGAGCATGAACTGTTCTATCATCATCAATACACGATAGCTGAGGGTGAGAAACACACCTCAGCTAACGTGTGGCAATACAAAAATGATACTATACTAGAATTACAGACTACAAGTGTTCAAAAAGCAAGTGATATAATAATAAAATCATATTATTCATTGGGTATGAGATCTTAAATGGGGGTACTCTAAAGGAGAGTGGATGAGCACGGGAACACAACACAACCACCATTGGGACTGGCTCTTCGCCTTATCAGCAAGTATGTCCAACCAGACGTGTTCTTCGTCCTTGGGACCCCAGCCCGAGAGTCGGGATTCGCCAACAGGGTTTTCACTCCTTTTTGACCAAGTTGTCGCTTGGGCTTCCCTCATTCTCTTCCATCCAGACTTTGGGCACGCAAACAGCACACGACGCGCGAGTTGGTGTACTGGCATGCGCAGCACGTGGCCCCGCCATCGGAACCTGGTGCGTGATATAATGGCGCTAGGCGCTTCACTCGCTCTTCCTGCACCATATACATGCCGCCGAACACACGCGCTACTCTAATCAAACATGAGCCAAGTTGCGAAATCGGCCATGATCGAAGTTAGCCAGCCTCTTGATGTCTGTCAGCGTGATGGGCCAGATTCCATAGGAAGGTTGGACGGAAGGCTGCGTTATAAGCTCTCCCCTTCAGGGCGAGAGTGATATCGCGTCTGCGCCACAGGTGACTGAGATTGGCACAAATATCTCAAGCTTCTGCTATACGGTTCGTGACTCCATCTTCCATCGCACGGGCGCTAGTATAGCTTCCCCAACACTTGTGTTCCTGAGTTTGTCTTGTAATCTTAAGGCGCGGGTTCGAATCCGCGTAGCGGTGGGTGTCCTCGCAGTATACCCACCCCCGTGCGACTGGTGGTGGTCGCACGGCAGCCAAGCGCTGTTACGGTGTACAGCTGACACATTATTTATTTTACTTGAATTCCTGTGCGAATTCCAACAGATCACCATCAAAGGTCAGCGTTGGTGTTGGTCCCTGCCAATCTTGAAGAAGGGCTTTGCATTCCGAGAGAGCGAAGCAAAGCCAAAAGCGGTTGACAGCCAATGCTGCTTGGCACATTTGAGTGCGGTCACAGATTAGAGTAATGTCGTCAGCATACTTAAAGTCAAGGAGTCGCTCGCCGGTAAGCAGATCCTCGCCTTGTACGTCGTGTCCAGCGGGCGTTGCTTCCATGACTTCGTCAGTGGTAGTTAGGAAAGGTAACAGCTGGCAACTTTGTCTCACACTGCTGGCGATATTGAAGAGCGGCAACAGTTTGCCGTAAACCGTTATTCTACCCGAACTATTCGCGTACAGCGCCCTGATAATGTTTACATATTTTTCAGGCACACCTTTTCTCAATAGACCCAAAGAGCACATCGATCAGCCGAATCGAAAACACCTTTGCTGTTAAGCAACCGGATTACTGTTGCTCGCCGATTAATACGGCGATACCCCAGCAATTGACGTAATGTAAACATGTGGTTGATGCATCCTCGATTTCGACGAAACCCCACTTCTTGCGAATCTGACTTTCACGAGTGCCAGTCGGTCTGTAGAAGCAATTTGTGACCAACCAAGACTCACTCCTGTCAAATGCCTACTGCGTTAGTCAGCCTCATCGCCCGGCATGGATCATCCGTGTGCCTGTCCACTTGTCCATTTTCTGTTCTAACGCTACCTACCATGATGCCCTTACTGTGAAACGTAGTGTCCGATTTCCAGTTCATCCACGCGACTGCTGTTGGTCCCGTGACAGCGAAGCGCCGTTACGGTGTGCAGCTAACCTTATTTTTTATTACTCTCACAGCTTGTACATTTAGGTGTACCAGACCTTTCCGCAGCACGTTTCCTTGGCGGACGCATACCTATTACCATTGTCTCACTTGGATTCCCACAAGCTCTGTGTTTCTCACTTTGATTCTATTATATTCTTTCGCACGCCTCAACCCACGGGTCGTTCGTAGGTCCGAGCGTGAAATGTTGATATACTTCTGCGTTTCAACTCGTTAATGTAATGTCTATTTTGATACGATAAATATGTACAAATCGCACCGTTATCTCAGATCCGGACTTGGTTTACGTAGAATATTCCGGCTTAAGCTTCTCAACACTTTGTAGCGTTACACTGTCTTTGGAGAACGACAGCCACAAGCACTTTAGACGTAATTGAAATCAGACTGACCCCTCTATGATTGCCTCATTCCGAGCGAGAGCCTCTCTTGAAATTGGGACTGACCGGGCGGCTCTAGTCTTTTGAGACAGTTTCACTAGTAACTAGTGTTGATCATCTACAAGAGCAGGTCCATCGAAGTTGAAGAGGGCTGGGGAACTCTCTCTGCCGTTGCGGCCTTATTACATTTCACCAGTCTGCTCTCACGCTCGGCGTCTACGCGGGAGGGCGGATTCAAGGAAATGGCAGAGGGTAAAGGACACTCAATATCCGAAAAGGAAAATGATAACTCAGACTGATTAAACTGCTTTGCAAATTGTTCGGACTAACGCTCCAAGCGTTTTGATAAGCTGTGACTAGGCTGTCCACTATCTTCGCGTATGGTCTCGCGAACAGCTGGTTTCTTGCTGCCCGTGTCCCGTATCAGAGGGAATAACTTACGCTGGTTACCAATGGCAGCGGCTCTTTCCACTTCCGATGCACGATGAGACCAGCAGGCTCCCAGGTTCTGCTTCGGGCTAGCACGCAGTTTTCCCCTGAGATTTATGCGCGTCTCATTATGTTATTTTCTAGCCGAAATATATTGGCAAACATGGTGATGCTTGCTGATCTGAACGCACAGTTTGGCAAATTGTCCTCTGATGAGCTTCATCTGGATGACATACATGGTGTAGGCTCCCGTAATGTGGGCTGTTCTACACCGTGCTCATATACTACTGTTTCTGATGTTTACATTCACGCGACTTCGTCACGTGCAAATTGTTTGTCTGTTAACAATCCTTGTTAATCGTTACCGGATTCCTGTCTACATGAATCTGCCTGCGATTCCGTTTGCACTACGAACCATGGAGTTCAACCCGTGGCTCACCTCGACCCCGATCCTCTTTCCGTCTGGTGTTTTTCAACGTACGGACATTCATGCAAATTGCACAGAAAGCCAGTCTAGCGCACACCCTGGAGATCCTCGATTTTGACGTCTGCTACCTTTCCGAAACCCCATTGCGGGACCCGAGCACTGTGCATACGCTGACACCCCACACTAACCACGAAGCCAGATATTACCTGCGATCCAGAAGCAGTCTCAGTTAGCTTGTTTGGTTTAAGTATAGCACCAAGTAACTAGACCGAGGCCGCACTGCTGGACTGGTTCCCGATTAGCAACCGGTTATGTACGGTTCGGCTTCGGGGTTCATGTAGATAGATACAACCTGCTTGTGATTTCCGCACACACTGCAACTGAGTGCACTAGTGGCTTCGTCAAGGACGACTTTTATCAAGAGCTTCATCGACTGTTGAGTAACGTTAACAAATCAGATATCCGTTGCTCTTGCTGGGGATTTCAGCGCTCGCCTGCCTGTTACCGTGCGAACGTCACCTTGCTGATCACCACGCACCCGATGAGGAACTCGAATAACGGAAAGAGGCTTCTCACAGCCATCTGTTTCTCTCCAGCATTAATTTCAAGCATACCAAAAACGTTCTGAAATTTGGCACTCTCCTTCGCCAATACAAGCGCGGTCTCAAACCAATCACACTGCAATCAGCTTCAGATGGCAGGGAAGCGTACGGGACTGAAGGTCTGTTGTTCCACTTTCATTGACTCATCATTTGCTGGTTTGCCCGTAAATCTGCATGTGTTTTGGGGGTCTTCAAAAACGATACAGCACAAGGTTGGTGCGAACCGTTTAACTGATTTCCCGATCTAGCCGAGCTGTTAGTTTTCACTGGCAGACGCACTCAGTTGTAATCCACCGCAAGACATTGAGCAACACTTGCATACGGAATGCGATTATCACTTCCGGACAAACAAACTGCGGTATAGCTTGGCGCTCCTTCAATGCTTGCACCTCTAATCGCTCTACAGAGCTGCTCGACAACCACCGGAATATCCTGCCGGAATCGGAGTGCAACCCGTGGCACCGCGCTGCCAACTGGGTTCCTGAGCATAGCCTACGCAAACATCGCGGGGTCTGGTAGTCTTAACGTATTTTGGAGATAGTGATCGCTGTCCTCTTTCCCAACGCTCGCAAGGTTTTCCAACTTCCAGTCTACTGACCTCAGGAAGTCTGGGTCAGTAAGGTTATTCACCAGGCTAATGAGTCTCCAAACATCAACCAACAGAGGCGTTTGGACCGCTCGGTCGAGCACTTATCTTCGCAGTTCTGCCGGCCCCCACCGTCCATCCGTGTACACAGTATGCCTTTTTGCCTTCCCGGCTCCTACTAGATCCACTCAGCGAAACTTAATACTACCCCGAGATTCCACGCTTGTAGCAATTCATGGCTGCCGACTCAGACGGACTTCCTCCGTAGCTGATCAGGTACGGCGGTGTGACAATCATTAGCCAGCTGACCTCATTCGCAAAAGTCTGGCATGAAGAAAAAGTGTCCCCTGAAACGAATCAGTTATTGCCCCTGTTTTCAAGAAAGTCGCTCGCACTTTCTGTATTTATCATCGAAGGATTGTTCTGATCTCGGTTGCCTTTAGCCTGTTGACATCCATCCTGCTTCACAGACTCTTTAATGCGTGAGTCATACTGCCGTGAAGAGCAAATTGGTTTCCATCGTGGTCGTTGATGCGTGGATCAAATCTTCACGCTCCGCCAACTCCTTGACCGCCGTCATATTTACCATAGATCCACCATCATCACATTGCTGGACATGCGGGCTGCATTTGACTCGACCTTCCTAATTTATAGCTTTGTTGTACGCGACTACGCCAATTGCGTTTGGGCTGGGAATACTGCGAGGCCCCAAGTACTTACGTAGATTCAAACCGGCGACCTTCGGATTACAAGGCAAATGCCTTGTCTTTTCGGCCATTGGCGAAATGACTAACTAGCCTGATGGATCCAAAACACTGAGGCAATGGAGGTGCGATGACCAATCCCCCTGCAGACTCTCACATCCTATCCGCGCCACCGGTCTCAGGAACTTGCGCATAAGCGAAACAACGATGGATGGTGCCGGTACACAAATTCCAAATAAGTAACACCGTCTTGTTCGTTCGTGACTGCTCTTTCCTGAGCCTTTCATTTGGCCTCTTGTTTCTGGGGCTGTTTGTGCTTAGCTATCGCAGGCTGGACTGTTTCCGGTAAAAGCTTGGCCATCGGAGGCTGGGGTCTGGAATGATATCGTACCTCTCGATCGTTTTCTCACTAATGAGCCGAGCCCTCACGCACATTCGCTATATAAACCTGATGGTGTGATACTCTACGAAGAATTGACTACTCTCGCATCACTGACAGATCCTGATAGGCTGAAACTGCCACCCAGTGTGTGTTGCAGTCTGTCTGGGAGGACCTGCCTGCAGTGAGTCCCCCATACAATTTGTCCGATCAGACAGCAAGTAATGATCGATTATGGTGACAATCTACAAAAACAGCAGTCTAAACGCATTGCGGAGCACTGCCCAGCGGCTTTGCGGAAAGGCATCGTCAGTCGCCCCAACAGTTCCAACCTGGAACCTCTTGTGGAAAGCGGACACCGAATTAAGACCGCTGATGCCTTCCAAGTACTTTATGTAGTACAGCCACGGTACACTAAAAGTCTTAGGAAGCGAATCTTACGGACGGCCGGAGGGATCGCGATTAGAATAATTCAGCCGGAGTTATGCAAACAGAAGGCTTTGCTGCAAGAGCTTCTTCTACCTTGGCCCTAGTTAGCTTACCAAATTTTATCACTCCGTGCGTCTACAGTGATCGGATGATGCGCTTGGCATTCCACCGGTCAACCAACACGTGCTCTGTCACATGTGTTGTTAGTGAACTTTAGTGATAAAGACTTTTGAGTTCTGTTTGTCGTGATTCCACTATTCCTACCTCTTTGGCTTCATCAGCCATTTATGTTCTGCCTTTTCATTTTATAATCGTAAATGCCTGAGGAGATTTGTCGAAAAGAGTACTCCTCACAAAATTGTGTTCTTGCATTTCCATGGGTATAATTTACGAATTAAAACAGCAGTCGTTTTATTTATATTCACCTCGTCACTACGGAACGGAATCCCGGATGATATGGTTTGAGTTTGCTTTTGTATCCAAACTGGGCTGTACAGCTCCACTTGTAGTGCAATCGCATCATAAACACTCGTACTTCGTTCTTCTACCACTACTTCCCTTTCTTTCGAAAGAGTGTTCGACTCAACTGGCCATTTCGTTCTGCTTAGAAGTGTTCTTGTGAAATATGTCCACCTTTCCTTAGTCATGCCTTTGGACATTGCAAGCCATATCAGTGTCTACAGCGACGTATCGGACGTCCCTCTGACAACAGTTCACTTGTTGGATACATACGGAGCACGCCGTCATTGCCATTCTTCCCTAATTAAATTTAATTTTCTGGTAGAGCCTTTTTGTGGAATCTCGCAAAATGTAAAGAAACTGGTGGTTTTGGTTTTTGCGGAAGACAGAGTGGAAAAATCGATCATTAACCAATTCCCTGGCATGCACCTTCGGAATACAGTATTACTACAGACCACCCGTTACTTTTTGACCATGAACTGGAGATTGTTGACTAGTTTATCACTCTAGACAGCTGCTTTTGCCACGATGATCGTGCGATGTCATAAGTTAGTTCACGCGTTTTGGAAGCGGATTTTGTCCGCCGATCTGTGATACTTTCGGCGCTCGAACAAGTTTGCCCTTAATCTTGAAGATTGGGCATCTGGACTCCTAAACTTAGTAACTGCGGTCCACGATTTAAAGTCATACTCATACCTTTGGCTATCGCTGCCTGCGGATTGTTGTTTGTGTTTGTTGCCAACGCCGACTACGTTGGATCGTACGGACAAGTATTGGGCGGTTGATGGCCACGCTAGCTAATTGGCTGAAGAGCTCCGACCATATTTTTCAGCAAGATGTTGTGTTTGAAGTATGCAGTCGAAGCGACCAGACAGATTTGTAGGGTATGATGCTAGGTGGATGAAAACTGATATCTCTGTGATTGAACGCCCTAGGTTTATCTGGCCGACTATGCGGCTTCGCTAAGTGGTTACTATTTGGCTACTTCACATCAGGTTTATTTCTTTGAATCTAGGTAAGAATCACATGGGTACTGTAGCTTAGTTATCTATGTCAGTTATGTGTATCAGGACAGCTTTCGGGCCAACTGTGTAGTCATTTCCCTGAAACAGTGAGCTTGGAACCAGCTGTTCCTTCAGTCTTGGGTTGAAATAGCGCTATCGACTCCCTGGTTGGGGTCCCAGAGACATGAAGTGTCGCTGGTTAGAGATCCTGGTAGTTATGGCTCAAGACCGACGATGGCGGACGTTTATCTCTACGTGTTGCAGTGGTTCCCTATTCCACCCCTATCAAAACAAACTGACAAAAATAAACTTAAAACTGTGGGTGGAAAGTACTTGTCTCCATCCTGTTTTCATATTTTGCCAGTATTCCAGTGGCACATTATCTGTACCAAAAACCATGATATTTCTATTTGTGCATTCTTTCCACTTAGTATGTGCGATCAATAACATTTACAATCGTCTAAATTTGTTTAGTCACAACTTGATTCAGTCAGACATTCGTAGCACCCACCAAGAAGCAGTGGACGACCGATTCTTCCTTCTGGCAGTCGTCAGTAACACGCATTTCATGTGTCCTTTGTAGGGCCCCAACTCACGACGAGTTGGTGAGTAATATCAAGTTCAAGTTTGGGTGAGACTGGAACGACAAGTGTATCCCGTGAGTGTTCTATCTTGAGCGGATTGTTGAACCAGGATATGATACGGTATTCCGAAGTCTTGGTATTTATAAAACAACACCCGAATCACACTAATCAACCAGTTACTGCCTACTAGCAGTTCCTGCCGTGCCAGTTATGTGAAGTATACAAGTGATAGGAAGAGCAACCTAAGGTAAGTAGTAAGGAAGGTTATTAGCCGAAGGGCTAATACCAATGGCGAAGTCAACTACAACCTAGGAAATCGTAGTATGAAGATGGGATTTGGTCAGAAGAAGAGAATGGTTCCCTGTTGCCATCCAATAACGTCCGGTTACCGCTCAGATTCATTAACTGTAGATTCCCTGACAACGCTGCCTTGAGACGAGTTCCGGCGTTCGATGATTCGGCGCGATAGCCGAGTTTTCACCCTAATCCCATCGGAGGGTGGTCTGTCTAGCTTCATAGAATGCCCACGAGCACCAAACAATCTAGCAGGACCAAATAACCAAGAGAAATGTTGACCAATTTTCCCAGTTAAAATACAACAGGCTAGAGTCAGGTCTCCTCTACTCCTACGGTAGTGCATTAAATGCATCCTCAAACTAAGCGCTCGGGGTACGATCGTCACCTTAATCCCTCATGCAACATAGTCCCCACCCGTAAAACTCTAGCTCCGTTTTACCTGGACGAGACAGGGTGAACAAGTCTGAACTCAATATTCCAGATGGGCATGGCATCAACCAACATGCCTATATATATAACGCTATATATATAACGCTTGCACCTTGCTACTGTTCAGAGGGCTGGGCAACCCCTATTAAATAAAGATTTCTCAAACATGAATCTCCGCCTAGCTTATGGCACAATATCGATGGTGCAGAGCTCGTGGCGGACACATAGTTAAGAGGATCAACACGCAACGACATCGAATGTGCCTCTTTCCCAGTTGATGTTCCGTAAGAAAACAATCACCAATACCAAGACTAACATGTACATAGTTCATCTTTTCGCATTCATATAAGTGACTACACTTGTGTATGCGCTCGTGGAACGAAAGTTTGCCAAACATTTTGAACTTGCCACTAACCATAGCTGATGGTCGTCAATGCAAGTTGTTGATTCTTCCAGTTATGCATTCGTGTATACTACTGGTTGTTTGATTACAACCACAATCTCTATTTCAACAATGGAAGCCCTTCACTTAAGCCAACAGTCTATCATACCGGCCCTTGTCATCTGCCTTGTCATCTGAAGGTGTGGGTTCGAGCCTACATAGGGATCGCGCGACCCTCGTAGTATCCGTAGCCCACATGCGACTTTTGTTGGTTGCGCAGCAGTGAAGCGTCGATACTGCACACTGGTGGTACCTTTTTGTCCGACTTAACCTGGACATCAGTTTTCATCCACTTTATTTGTCAAGCCGAATAACGATCAGGCTTGAATCGGGATTACTACGTATGTGGAATCTGAATTTTTTAGGCATCGTCATCATCCTCAGTACAGGTTACCTTAGGGTGAGAAACACTTCAACTAATGTGCCGCAATGCAAAAAGATAGAAGAGGAAAAAATTACACTACAACTTACACGAATTACTCCACGCAAAAATTATGATGTTAACTATTATATTATGCTTCGATTTCGTTCATTGTAATTAGACTCCAAGCCGGATAGGTAAGCTGTCAGTTCGGAAAAGCACCAGACGCGCATTTCGCCCTATTGGGGCTCCTCAGTGATATGCATCCATCGGTCCCCTACTGGAGATCCAACCCATTACCGCTAGAGGCTAACGCCAAATAGCTAGCAGCTTATGCCACTGAGCCATGGGGGACGACAGCCTACCATTACGAATTGAAGCCTAACTGCGATATAGCCCGACCCATCATCCACTGCCGTACAGGTTATTGCCCGTGCAGAGGACAATGGTTGGCCGTCACGGTCAGGTCTTCCCTTGCCAGAGCCGTGAATCCACACAACCACTTTGAATGCTGGGAGGGCTTAGATTTTTGATTAGTAGTAAGTAGACGGATTTGGTTATGATTCGATTTGGTTCATCGTAATTAGATTCCAAGCCGCATAGGTAAGCTATCAATCCGGAAAAGCACCAGACGCGCATTTCGCCCTATTGGGGCTCGTCAGTGGTGCGCATCCATCGGCAATAACCTGCACAACAGGGGAGAATGGGTCGGGCTATATCGCAGTTAGGCTTCAATTCGTAATGGTCGGCTGTCTTCCCCCCATGGCTCAGTGGCATAAGCTGCTGGCTAGTTGGCGTTAGCCTCTAACGGTCATGGGTTGGATCCCCAGTAGGAGACCGATGGATATGCACCACTGGGGAGCCCCAATAGGGCGAAACGCGCGTCTGGTGCTTTTCCGGATTGATAGCTTACCTATGCGGCTTGGAATCTAATCACGATGAACCAAATCGTATCATACCCAAATCCGTCTACTCATTACTTATTATGTCATGCGTTTTGCATGAGATCGGGATTGAACTGGAACCTGTAAGGAGGGGGATAGACAAAGAGACTCAGAACACAAACGCCATTGGGGCCGGTTCTTTGCCATATCAGCAAATGTGTCCAACCAGATGTCTTCATCGTCCTTAGGATGTACCAACCGATGCCAGTTTCTAAGTGAGGGTTTTCATTTCTCTCGATTAACTCATCGCTTGGCCTCCCCTCCTCTTCCAACCGCACACACCGCACAAACAATGCACATCGCGGGGGTTGGTGTGCTGGCATGCGCAACACGTGGCCCAGCCATCGGAGCCTGGTGCGTGATATAATGGTGCTGAGCGATTCACTCGCGACGCCGCACGCACTCATTGCTCACGCGGTGCCCCCACCAGACATGAGCTAAGCTGCGAAGGCAGTGATGATCGAATGTGACAGGCCACTTTATGTCAGTCGACCTGATGGGCCAGGTTTCACAACCATCTGTGAGGGTTGAACGGACGACCGCATTATGATCTCTGCCCTTCACGGCGAGAGTAATGTCGCGTCTGCACCACAGGTGGCGAAGATTGGCCAAAGCACCTCGAGCTTTCGATATATGGTTCGTAACCTCATCTACGATCCCACGAGCGCTAATTTAGCTGTTCAGGTACTTGAATTACTGATCAGATCACCACAAAGCGTTAGCGCAGTGTTGGGTCCCTGCCAATCTTGGAGAAGTTGCTCCCAAGCCCGAAAATCTTCTTCTAACCGCTGTGTCAAACACTGCTCGCGGAGCTCATTGGCTTAGCGATCATGGCGACAGCTGCCGAGTTCCACTCCCAGCTCGGCTATCTCTACCTGATGAGTCTAAGCAAAGACGAAACTGTCGGTCTTGGAGTGCAGGGATGGGAGAGAGTCACACCGAAACCCTCCACTTCGATGACGGTCCCAGTGACCGTATTGGCAGAGGCTGACTTCAAAATCAATCGATGCCACGAGGGAGATTGCGCGTCGCAATCCAAGACACACGGCGGGTGCTCCAAAGCCCGGAAATCTACTTCTAACCGCTGTGTCAAACACTGCTCACGAAGCTCAGGGATCTAGTGATCATGGCGATAGCCGCCAAGTACTATGCACCGAGTTCCACTCCCAGCTCGGCTATCTCTACCTGCTGTATCTAAACAAGGAAGAAACCGTCGGTCGTGGAGTGCAGTGATGGGTGAGAGCCACACCGAAACCCTCCACTAGTTTGCATTTCGATAGAGCAAAGCATAGCGCAAAACGATAGACAGCCAGTACTAATCGGTCCAGTGCTGCTTGGCATGTTCGGGAGCTGTCACAGACAATATCGTCCTCATACTCCAAGTCAAGAAGTCGCTCACCAGGAAGTAGCTCCACACCTATATCGTGTTCAGCAGATACTGTTTCCATGACTTCGTCAACTGCGAAGTTACATAGGAAGGGTGACAGCGGGCAATCTTGTCTCATACCGCTGGTGATACTGAAGGGTGGCGACAGTTTGCCATAAACCCTCACTGTGCCCGAACTATGCGCGTACAGCGCTTTGATAATGTTTATATATTTATCAGGCAAACCTTTTCTCAGCAGACAGTCCCAAAGGGCTCATCGATGGAGTGAGTCGAAGGCACCTTTTATGTCAAGATACACGACAACGGTGGGTCGCCAATAAACATGGCGGTGCTCCAACAAATGAAGCAAGGTGAAGATGTAATCGGTGCAGCTCCGACCTCGACGAAATCCGGCTTGTTCTTCACAAATCTGGCTTTTACCAGTGCCAGTCAGTCTGTGGAGAGTGACAGAGTCAAGCAATTTAGAAGCAATTGAGATCAGACTGGTCCCTCTACGAGTGCCGCATTCCGAACGGGAGTTTCCCTAGAAAATTGGGACAATGACGGAGCTGCTTCAGTCTGTCGGGATACTCTCCTACTCCCAAACTTTCACTAGCAAGTCGTGTGAATCATCTATTAGAGCAGGTCCCCCGAATTTGATGAGGGCTGGGGAAATTCTATCTGCCCCTACTGCCTTATGCAATTTCAACAGCCTGATCTCACGTTCGACTTCTGCACGTGAGGGCGGATCCAAGGAGACGACCCAGGGAGAAGTGCGCTCAATACCCGAGAACGAAAGTGATAACTCGTGTTGGTTAAATTGCCTTGCAAATTGTTAGGACTAACGCTCCAAACGTTCTGACAGGCTGTGGATCGGCTGCCCACTCTCCTCACGTATGGTCTCACTAACACCAGCTCTCCTGCTGCCTATTACCCATATCAGACAGAATAACTTACTATGATTACCGACGGTGACGACTGTTTCCATCTCCGAGGCGCGATGAGACCACCAGGCTTCGCGATCTTTCTTCAGGCTATCACGCACTTTTGCGTTGAGATTTTTGCGAGCCTCATTGTATTCGCTTCCACTCGGAATACGTCGGCGAGCATCCATAATTTCCAGAGACTGTGTAGAGACCCAATGTCCATTTTGGCCATTTGATTTGCCTCATGAAGACATGGCTGCTGATAGTAACGTTAGACGAATATGCGACCAGTGATCTTCGACGGTGTTCATTGGGCGTTTACTCAGCCCAGATGTCAGCGCGCTTTGATACACAACCAGAACACCTGGCTTCGCCAGCTGACTGATGTCAATCCGTTCACATCGATGTTGCGGACGTCCACCGAAACGCATCCGGAGGTCGGCACAAACAAGTGTGTGGTCAAAGTCCACGCTCGTGCTGCAAATCGAGCGACAATTTTGGACCCAGCTTCTCTAGCGGTAACTGATCGCGATGCGATCAATTTGCGTCCATCGCTGGTGCGAAGCTGATGAACGCCAAGTCACGCTTCTGCGGATGCTGTCTAAAGTTTGTGCTCGCGAGAAAGAGACGAGCATCTTCACACAGCTGTAGCAATCGATCACCGTTATCATCACGGGAGCGTACACCATGTTGGCTACCCAGATGACGCTCATCAGAGGACATTTCTCCTACTTGCACGTTTAGGTCGCCAGCCAACACCACAGTATCCGTGCTTCTTCTGTAACGAAGGAGATCCTGTAGTTGCTGATGGAAATCATCTTTCACCGAATCAGTGCCACGGTTTGTGGGGGTGTAAGCCGCAATGACAAACTGGCACCGTTTGTTCCCGCGCGACTTCGTAGCACGGAACGAACCAGCTAATCTAACGGCGCACATCCTACTGTTTACTGGGATCCAGTCGATCAGGGCAGCTTCAGCCCGAGGACTCAAAGCAATGCCGACACCAGCTTGACCGGCATTTGAAGCTGCATCATCGCCAGACAGGCGCATTGAGAATGTGGCGCCAGTGTTGCATGTGGGGGATCGCAGGGTAAGTACGGAGCTCGACTCTTGCAGGCCAGTTTCTGATAGACTGCAAATATCGATTGATAGGGTCTCTAGTGTGCGGGCAAGTGCTGCATGTTGGCCAATCTGTAACAAAGTTCGCACGTTGAGGTATGCCAGTCTTAGAGAGACTCGAGGACTCCAGCGGGAAATGAATGAACTGACGTTGTCCGCATGGTTGAATATGGACTTGTCGACTGGATTGGAGCGACGCCCTGCTACTGTGTGTGTTGAAACTAGAAGACAAGCGACTATTGAATCAAGGTGGGGGGCAGGAATTGGGGGTTTGGAAATGGGGAGATAAAAGTATAGTTGGAGCGGGACAATAAGAGTGAAAAAGCACAAGAAGAGAAATAAGAAGACGAGAAGGCCTGGGTAGTAGCATCCAAACCCCATCCACCCTGCTCGATGCAGCAGATAGGGCACGGTTGTTTATCCTCTGCGACGGCCAGAGCATCAAGAAATAGTTTGTTGAAGGGTTCATTGTATTGCGTGGACCGAATACGGTCAGGTTGCCCAGGCCTAGACATGAGAACGATTAGGGTTCTCAACCAAAGCCTTTGGTTCAAAAACCTTACCGCAAGGCAGCGGGTTTCGGCACTGGACTACAGAGAACCCGTTTTATGAAATAAGGAGCTACCCTCATTCCAACCCTCAATCTGGAGGGTCAGGAGACTGAGTTTATCTGGACTCTAACCATTGACCAATCTGGTATGAATGTCTCTGAAGGTGCAAAAAGCACCACCCAGCATTAATCAATAGATCACTGAAGCACACAAACCATCGCACTGCGTTAAGGTCCAGTCTCTCTAGGCAACTCTGCTAGAAAGTCTGGTGGAAAATATTATGCTTCGTTGTCTTGTTTGCATGACGCTGGAGAGCCTTAGTACCAGTTTCATGATGGTTGCGACCGCTAGGATGTCCGTCCAAGAGTCTTAAGCCTCGTCGAAAGAGATTGGTTGGTTGGCGAAAACATGTGTGCTCTCTCTCACTTTAAGCGCTTCACACAGAAACAACACGATTATCGAAACCAGAACAGCTCCGCTCCCAGGTTGGTTACTGAACATTTAGAAGCATCGTCTAGCAAACCTTCGGAATCGTTCTCATTGCTCGGAACTTCATTGTATTTGTAACCTCCTTGCCCGCAGCGTGCATCAGATCTAATGTGAACTGTGTACTTCACTTCGGAACTGTACCTTACTGCGTTATGCTCCCTTCATCCACCAAACGTTGACAATCTGATCTGGCGCAATATGACTCACCGGCGGTGTGTCTGTGGACTGTCATCATTTCCACTCTTAACTTGGCTTCGGGAAGCCCTATTAGTTTCCAAATTGCTTACGGGTATCTTAATTCCTAGCTTCATTATAAAACATGAACACCAAACACTTCGTTCCCCAACATGCGGTACCTTAACTCTACATGTTCAGGCGACTCTCTGTTGAAGATCGTGTACCATGATCGCTTGCTTTGATTAGAGAGCTGCACTTATTTCCACGTGCTCTTTAATGTCACAGTGCATTGATAGGCGACATGCTATTACTTCAGCTAGCTTACTCAGTGATTGTAAGCTGAAGAGCGCCCATTTTCCTGGGACCTTGTTCAGATTCATTTGGCACCCATCTTTGTGAAAACGTTTTATCAGATTCAACACTCGTCTTTTCGCTACTTTTATTCAGAAGTCAGCCAAATGCTTTGTTTAGTTAGGTAGTTTTGTCGCCACGAAGCCTATAAATGGCGTACTAACGCTTGGATGAGACGATGCGAGTAACGATGTTCGCTGGTTCGGATTGCTTTCTATGTGTTGGTCTGACAAAGTCCTTCGACGATACATGTATCCTTTACACTGCTTTTTCAGATGTCATCGTCCATACAACGAACTGCAGCTGACTAAGCGCGATATCGAGTGACTTCCTAACCATCTTTGAGCAGTAAAAACGGGAGGTTGCCTCATGCTTACCCCATAGCTGCAGCTCTCAGGTTAGTGGTGGACGAGGTCGGCTTGCCAAATTTGACGCAAACTAGATAGCGTGGCACCCACGGTGAATATGTAGCCTTTAGCACTAACCATTGACTTCCTGTGGCATGTTCAGGCAGTTCATAGTGCCAAGGAAACCTTTAAAAAGATCTCTTGTTCGTCACTATAAAATGTTTCACCTTGTGTCTTGTATTGAAAGTTGTTGGTATATTCTTCATCTTTTGAGTTGGAGTTTTGTGACGAAGCCCGCAATCTTATATGTCATACCGTCCATAAGATGAGCATGAATATCAAATTAATCAAGAACCAATTTGAATGAACACCCAGTAGTTGTATTTCGCTTCAATTCCCTCTCTTTTCGTTTTGCCTTGACCTAACGCTTGGTTATCGCCTCTTATTTGTCTGGCTCATGCTCATGTCGGCGGGGTGTTTTATTTGCTTTGCTTAGAATGCAGCGCTTTTTTCACTGCCCACGTTGAAATCTTTCGGGCCGTTATAGCTGTCACATCCTGTTTGTGTTCTCTTTCTATCTCATGTATTTTTTCCGATGTTCCCATCCACAGTTTATACCTGTCACGCCCCGTTTTTCTCTCATATCGCTGCAGGTCCCCTTCCTCTATGTTTCCGGGAGCAGCTTTGAAGAGGTATTCGTGGGGATGGGAGCATCTAGAGTGCGCCAACTGTTTGCAACTGCTAAGCAGAACGCCCCCTGTCTCATCTTTGTTGACGAAATTGATTCCGTTGGCCGTAACCGAACTTCCTCGCCACATCACCCCTACGCTAATCAGACAATCAATCAACTACTCGCTGAAATGGACGGCTTCCAACCCACTGAAGGAATCATAGTATTGGGTGCTACCAATCAGGCAGATGATTTGGATAAAGCGCTGCTCCGACCAGGGCGCTTTGATGTTCAGATTCACGTTTCACCACCAACATTCGAGGTAATGGTATCCAGGTGTAACAATCATTTTACGCAAGGTTTTCACTCCCCTTACTTTTATTTGTATTTTTCTTTTTCCAAGTTGCGGGTGCATTGACCACATCTTCGCAGTACGTCAATTACGTGGGTACCACCATATTTATCGGCGACCCACCATGGTCGTGTTCCTCGACATCTAAGGTGTCTTCAGTTCGGTTGGTCCATGTGCCCTTTGGGACTGTCTACTCAGGAAAGGTGTGCCCGAGAAAATACATAGACATTATCAGAGCACTTTATGCGCATAGTTCGGGTAGAGTAATGGCTTACGGAAAGCTCTCGCTACCCTTCAGTATCTCCAGAGCTGTGAGACAATGTCCTCTTTCTTTTTTATCTCCTCCATTGACGAAGTCACGGCGACTGTGTTTACTGGACACTATATGCAAGGTGTGGAGCTGCTCTCAGGGGCTGGACTTCTTGACTTAGAGTATGTCGACTACATTACCCTAATCTGTGACAGCTCCCAAACACGCAAAGCAGCGCTGGACCGATTAGCACTGGCTGTCACTCGTTTTTAGCTATGCTTCGCTCCATCGAAATGCAAATTCCTGCGTCGACCCTTGGCAGTGATCAGCTTGAAGTCGTCGATAGATTCAAGTATCTGGGCAGCTGTATCAGCACCAGTGGAATATATGTGATCGTGAACCGAGGGGACTTTGCCAATCTCTGCCATCCGTGACGCCCGCGTGACCATCACTCTCGACCTGAATGGCAGAGTTTACAATGTAGCCATCCGTTCAACTCATCCCTACGGTTGCAAAACGTGTCCTGTCAAGTCGGCAGACGTAAATAGGCTAGTTACGTTCGACCATCCCTGCGTTCGCGGTATAGCTCGTGTCTGGTGGGAGCACCGCGTGAGCAATGTGCGTGTTCAACGCCATGTTTATGGCACAGAAAGTGGTAGCGAACCCTGCTCAGCACCAATGGTTGGACTACATGTTTGTCCATGCCTTCACACCGGCTCCTGCGACGTACGTTGTTTGCGCGGCCGTGGTCTTTATAGATGAAGAGGGCAGGTTGAGCAGTGACTTTCTCAAGAGTTATGAAGTCGCTCACTTCGAAGTTGACTTCGGTTAGTGTCTTCCGACTGCCGTGCTTGGATCCGAAGGACGACGAACACGTCTGGTTGAATACACCTGTTGACTTTGCAAAGAGCCGATCTTAGTGGCGTTTGTGTTGTGATTTTCGTTGTCCCTCTTCACCCCGCTTATCTTCCCTCTCCAACCACGGTCTATGTCCTGAGGCATATAATGTTGCCAATCATTATGTTACTTGTTGCTTTTTGTATTCTGTAACATTCAGTGTCTTGCTATTTCATATATCTTTTTGTATTACGGCACTATAGTTGAAGTGCGCTCCTCATCTTCAGCTAATATGAATACTGAATACTGTATTATAGAGCAAGTAGAAATGGATTCTGTACAACTCTTTCGAAATATTGTGAAAAACATTATAATAGTTGTCAACCGTGAATATCCTTGTCGTTCTCATGTAATATTTAAAATATTCGACTTACGATATTTCAGGATTCACAAATGTGATATGTCATCGTAAGTATGCAGTCGTTCTCTGAATCGAATAGAGGCAAAATGCACATCTAACAACGTTTTGAACTGTTGCACAGATGTTGCCTCAATCACATGTTCGGGCAAACTATTCCAAATGTTTACCACTCTCCGTTCGAAGCACAGTGGGTGGGGAACACGTTTCATATCCGGCACAACAAGTTTGTATCTGTGTCCGCGTGTGCTGCATGGCCCTCGTAAGTGCAGCATTGGCCTTAACATGGGGAACTCACCGAGATGTAGAATTCGGTAGGTCATAATGAGGTCGACTCGTAACCGACGGTAGGACAAGGTGTAGAGTCCTAGTTTCTCGCACCGGTCTTCATACCCAAAGCCACGTAAACTCGGGATCAGCCTGGTAGCAACGTGTTGGACCCGTTCGATCTTTTGTGCCTCGCCTCGGGTAATCGGAAAGTAGGCGGGCGAACCGTACTCTAGCATTGGTCTAATGATAGAAGAGAACAGGCGAGTGGCAACCTCTTCAGACCATGTGCAGAAGCTACGTTTGAGCGCCCAAAGCATGCGCAGTCCGTTCCGATATAGCCTGTTCGTGTTGTCCACGGACTTCAAATCGTAGCGTGAGAGTACACCTAGGTCCTTCACGGAGGGTGTGGGATATAGCGTTTGGCCGTCAAGGGTGTAGGTTCGGCCGTTAGCACCCTTCCCCAGGCTCATAAATACAGACTTGGCTGGGTTGACCGGGAGAAGAACTTCTGCAGACCATGTGGATAAGCGGTTGAGATCTTGCTGAAGTAGGCCACAGTCGTCGGGAGCGTCGATTTCTCTCCAAATCTTCATGTCGTCCGCAAACAAGGCACACGGCGACCGGAGAAGCTGCGGTAGATCGTTTATGTGGATCAGGAACAGAGTGGGCCCCAGCACAGTGCCTTGAGGCACGCCACTTGTAGAGGGGTACCAGTCAGTTAGATGGTCGTCGACCTGTACCCTCCACTTTCGTCCAACAAGAAAGTCGCGGATCCACCGGTGCAGTGAGCCACCGACGCCACACATGCTGAGTTTGTGAAGGAGAACCTCATGACTGACCTTGTCGAACGCTTTACTGAAATCGATGAATATCACGTCGACGGACTTCCCCTTGTTTATTGCCTTCAACCACTCATGCCTCGTCACAAGCAGGTTCGTAATGCATGACTGACCTTGCATAAAACCGTGCTGGGCGGGCGTCAGGACCTCGTTTGATTGTAGCAACTGCAGCAATCTCTTCTTCACGATTTTCTCAGCAACCTTTGCCAATATAGGTGTCAGACAAATTGGCCTGTAATTGTCTAATTTGCTAGGGTCGCCGCCTTTCGGAATAGGCTTCACCACCGCACATTTCCAGTCAACCGGCAACAAACCTTCGGAGAGCGACCTGTTGAAAAGGTCAGTCACGATAGGAGAGAGGATGGTTGAAAGTGACTTGAGAACCAGTGGGTGAAGCCCATCAGGTCCGGCAGGTTTGGTGCCGTCAAGGTTGGCGAGTAGTTGAGCTACCTCTTCGACGCCGCAATGCAGACTATCGAGTTCGGTAAAAGCGGTACACGTCGAACTCGGAACAGACACCTGGTTATTCGCAAATACAGAGGCGAAGTGCGCCGCCAACGCGGACGCACGCTCAGTGCTGGAGGTTAGGGGCTGTCCATCCATGCCATCCAGCACTGGCACATCACCTGACGGTTTCAGGCGTCGCTTCACGTTTTCAGGCGTCGCTTCACGTAGCGCTTCATGTAGCGCTACTGCTGCTTCTGCTGCTGATGATGATGTTCCTATTGCTAATTGATCTCTGAAAGTGCTGTCGGTTCATTCAATCTTTTCCCTCTTGATCTGTTTCTTATCGCTAGCTCGGAACAAACAGTTACTTTTCACGCAACTTGAACTTACCTTGCTCCGATGCTCTGTACTCTTCCACACTCCATTGAGCAAAGCTTAATACCGTTTCCAGGATTCATTCAGAACCACCGGAGTACCACTGATGCCCTTAGTTCTTTCTTTCCGTTTAATGGTACTCAGGAACACTGGTGCGTTAGGCGATTTGGCCAACAAGAACAGGCTACACGGAAAGGGGCTACTCATGCTTTGGGTGCTCAAGCGCAACTTCTGCACTTCTGAAGAGATTGCCACTCTTCTATCGTAAGACGGTCCTTGAGAGCGGTTCACCCGCCTATTGTCTGACCACTCGTTGCGAGATGCAAAAACTAGTACGGTTTCAGCTACCAGACTCATATCCAATCTACGGAGTACGTCGTACAAAGACCGGTGCAAGAGACTAGGACTGTATATTCTGTTGTATCATCGGTTTCGACTGGACCTCATTCTGACGCACTGGATGTTGCATCTGGGTTACTTCCCATCTTAAGGCCACTGCTGCACGTGTGCGCACCAAGCAGCGCTCCCGACCACCGGTACAAGCTCGTAGTGCCAGATCCGAAATGTGTGCCTCATCTCTTATGCTTCCGGTTGCAAGTGGGACAGTTTGCTCGAGATTGTAATCGACGCAAAATCTGTGTCGGAATCAAATCATTCCCTAGGTGCCCGTTTTGTATTGTATTAGTGCCGCTTAAATTGATACGATTTACAAACTCAGAAAGTTAGAGACTAGTATAGATGATAATATTGTACAGATAATAGTGATACACAAAAGAGACACTTATCGCATTTGCTTCTCTCTGGACCGTGGGTCCAAATCGGCTTGCGGACGATGACGACAGCGAGGCTTGTGAACGTGGATGAAGTCGTGCGGATCAGTTATCCGGTCATTTACTTGTCCGTGATGTGTCTTGTTGCGACACAAGTATGCCCGCTTTGTGAGTAGGTGTGAGATAGAGTGCTTCCTCAAACACCCATCCTTGTCACGTTCGTGGGCGCGTGCATGCTCATGGATAGAGGTAAAATTCGATTTTGACGTCTGTGTGTGGACCAACTGGTTGGTTACTTAAGTCTTGCCGTATTAGGTTAAATGGAAAATACAATTCCAAAAGCATACATGTTCTGAGAAAATTATAAACGGACCTAACACCTTTCAACCGAATAGCATATAGCACAGCTGTAACGTGTTGCAAACGCGCAGAAATCAATACCATGATTCCGCGCACATGCCCGATCTATCTACAATAGAGTCACACAAATGTCTACCTACTAGCTTTCCATTTTCAGTACTCTTAGTTGTGCTACCTGGCGTGATTGAGAAATGGGACATCTGTTCTCCGCATCCCACCGCCTTCTGTTGGTGGCTCCAGTCATTGCGAGAGGACTTTACCTTAACAAGTTGTGATGGTTTACATACCTTATTGGTCTGTTGTGCCACGCGGATTGGCACATCCCACGTCCCTTCAGAGCTACTCATGCCAAACCGATCAAGAGTGACGGGTCGGAACAACAGTCGCGGCATTCTCTTGAGTTTGGCGTGAGGTCGATGGTTTCCCTCTTTCATAACCTAGCCATGGGAGCCAACAGCTTACGATTGTAAGCTCGTCTCCATCGGTGTGGATATAATGTGCCATGTGTTTCTGATGGTGAGATATTATTACCCGTGCTTAAGGTTTTTTCTGTCTCCTGCCTAAGGCACAGCAATTCCTTGTCAAGATGCCGCCAACTCCCTAAGATCCACCCGCGGTTGGCCGTGGTCGCAGCTGCTTACCAGGTCTCAAGGAGATCACCAAAGAAACGCTACAGTCACCGTCCCCACTGCCTTCTGGGTCAACGGCTAGAAGTTACTTATCTTGAATAAAGCCCCTTCCGAAGGGAGGCAACCTGTGTGGATCGACGAAACAAACTTCAACCTATTTTGTGGTCGCACCAGGGGCCGGTCTCTACGTGGCAGTCGAGCGCAATGTACGGTGGCGAACAGCCGTGGACCGAATGTGCACCTTGTCGGTGCCATGACGAAAAATGGCTTGATAACATGTACCATCTTGAGAGGTAGCTACAACAAGCAGCGATGCTCTGGGTGGCTGAGGGAAGTTCTCGATACCAACGGAGCAACGTTTGTGCGAGGTTGCGTTGTGGTTTGCGACAACACACCCTGTCACACGAACCTGGAGCAAGTGTTTTCGGAGGACCGTTATCGCTCTGAGAGACTTCTACGTTTTGCACCATACTCTCCAGCACTCAACCCCATCGAAGGAATCTGGAGCATTATAAAGGCACATGTCAAACAGGGGATGAGGGGAAGATATGCCGAAATGCTCCGGGGGGACCCTCAAGGACTTTTAAGTAAAACAGAGTGGCGGCTCCGTATTCTCGAGTGTGCGGTGTCAGAAGCACGGGCCTTGATTACGCCTGAACACTGTGAACGAATGGTCGAACACGTCAGAAAGAATTACGGATGTGTTGTACATTTAGTCGATTTGTAACTTAATCTGTTGCTAGTAAACTTACTGTTTGTAAACGAGTGCTTTGTTAACTGTATTGTTGTATTGGGCCAGGATACATTGTGTACGCTACAATAAGTAGCCAGTTGTGCACCCGCAGTAGCCATGTGGAGCACAGATTTGTTTTCCGTGTCGCGTTGTAGAGCAAACCTGCGAGAGCTAGAATAATCGTTGCGCGCGTAACTACCGTTGCATAGTCGGTAAATATGATTTATCCCTTGTCGTTGTTGGTGTTAAGAAAGCCGGTTCCACCAAATTGCCTTGACATTTTGAATTAGTGATGCCTACGCAGGTGATGAAATGCTCCGCATGGCGCATGCCAGACAAGCTTAAATGGGAACAGCAAGATAGGCATATCCCGTGAATGTTCCCCTTAAGCGGGTCGTTGCAGCATGAGTTGACGTAGTGTTTCGAGACGTGGATGAAGCAAAAACAATGACCTCATTGCACTCGGAACAGCCAATTAGTGATGACAAATCAGTTAGTAGAAAGGGAAGGCTTGGTGGTGCCACCAAAGAGCATCGAGGTGACTCACGAAACCATTCACCGTAGATTCCGTTAGTGGTGATCTGGTAGCGAGTTACGGCGCTCTTTAACTGTACGCGATAAACGCGTTTCTGCCCAAATCGGATCAGATGGTGGTTTGTGCAGTTTCCGCGGATGATCGCGGAGACTAGGTAACGTGCAGGTTGACATTAATATGAAAAAAGAAAAGCATTAGGACAAAATAGCAATCCCGCCACCTGAAATAAAGGGGCTTAGCATGCAAGCACGCGGTTAGTAAATCGAATGCAGCGTACCTACAGACGCTGCGCCGGTTCTGCCTACGTTCTCTGCAGGACCCGTGGTCGCATCGTTAGTGGCCAAGAGTGGCCTCGCTCATGGCTCACTAGGCCTGCCTGACTCAGGCACTCGCGACCGCATGTGGTACAGCACCATGCGCTCGATGTCGATGGAGTACAACCCATGGGTGCTCGCCACTTCCGCACTTGCCGCTTCTTCTCTGCATGCATGAGGTCTTCCTTCCGCACATCGGCAACTGCCTTCATGCGCGGATCGCACCATGCACGCCCATCAACCGCCTTCGATTCCCATGACCTGCAATCAAGATTGGAACGTGAGACGTTCACTTTAATCATGTCCTGGTGCCGTAACTTTGGTTTCCCCGCATGGCACTTCCCAATACTCAGCTGACCATATAATAGTTGTTTCGGTATCCGCGTCGAATCCATACGGCTCGCATGACCGATCCACCTCAGGTGTCTCAGCAAAAGTATGCAGTCTACTGCATAAATTCCACTTTATCGCAACGCTTCCGTGTCAGCAACTCTGTCGCCCCAACCGATGCGCAAAATCCGTCGCAAGCACTGCTGATGGAACCGCTCGAGATATCGCACATCCCGACGGTACATCGTCCACGTTTCACTGCCGTATAGAAGAACGGACAGCATCATGGATTTGTACACCATCAGCTTCGTGTCAATGGTAAGCTGATGGTTGTTCCACACTCGGTACTCTATCTACCCGAATGCCGCCGCTGCCTTCTACACGCGAATACGCCGCTCACTGTGTAGCTGCTGACCAGTCGACATCACACTCCCAAGGTAGCAGAAGCGTGAGGTGGTTTCCAATACTTCAGCACTAATGATGATTCGCGGCAATATTTAAGATTGCACCCCCGGTGAAGGCTGAAAGAGACAGACAGTTTTTCTTGTGTTGATGGTGAGCCCTAATTTGACCGCTGTCGAAGCCAGAGCACTAGTCATGTGCTGCAACTCATCCGCGCTGTGTGAGAACAACGCACAGTCGTCAGCAAACAGCAGCATACTGATAGTTGTCTCACAGACTCGAGTTCTCGCACCGAAACGGCGGATGTTCCGCAACCCACTATCAATACAGTGCTCGCTTGAATGTATCGACAAATCTTTCTGCCTGGCCATTCGACTGTGGGTGAAACGGCGGCGAGCGAACGTGCTGGACGGCGCATTGCTTGCAAAACTCCTTAAACGCTGCTGAAGTAAACTGTGAGCCATTGTCAGTGACCATTGTCTCAGGACAGCCGAATCTGCTAAAGGCTTGGCGCAGTTTCGATATGGTGGCATTGGTGGTTGTGTTATCCATGAGAAATACTTCTGGCCACTTGCTGTATGAGTCGACTATAATGAGGAAACTTCTCCCGTTGATCGGCCCTGCAAAGTCGACATGAATGCGGCACCACGGCTTAGTAACTATTGGCCATGAACAGGGTTCTGCTTTCGGTGGCGCTTTCAAGACATCGGCACACTTTTGGCAGCGTCTGGCTATTTCTTCTAACTGTTTGTCCATTAAGGGCCAGTATACATAACTGCGGGCAAGCGCCTTCATCCGGTTGATTCCAGGACGCCCGGCGTGGAACTGTCGAATAAGGCGCTCCTGAAGTGCCTTGGGGATGACCACTCTTTCCGAAAATAGTATGCAATCGTTTACAATAGAGAGTGAGTGTCTCCTCTGAAAATACTGTTGCAACTCGGCAGATGGACATGAACGTGGCCAACTTGTTTTGTGAAACCGAGTAACCTTCTTGAGTATTGAGTCCCGAAGTGTTTCGGTCCGTACAGCTTCTGCGGTAACTGGTAGACAGTGCAGTGCATCAGTTACCAGAAAGTTGACGTCTGGTTCAATCTCCACCGAGGCAATGATAGTGTCTTCATGTTCTTGCTGACGGGTATCAATTAGGCGTGACAGTGCATCTGCTTGGCCAATGGAAACTGTCGACTGATATTGGATCTCGAAATCATACCCCATTAAGGTAAAGGCCCAACGTTGTAGCCTGTTGGCTGTGTAGGCCGGGATGCCCTTTTTCGAACCAAAGATAGCGAGCAAGGGCTTGTGATCTGTCAGAAGCTTGAAGCGGCATTTTGTGGAATTTCTTAACCGCGTACACTATGGTTAATGCTTCTACATCTGGCTGTAGTTCTTCTCGGCCTTCGTAAGTGTTCTGGCGGCATGGGCGATTGCTTTTTGAGATCCATCGGTGTACGTGTGTGCAATTACTGCACCAATCCCATGGCTTGATGCATCTGTGGTTAGGACGATCTCTTTGGAGGGATCGAAATGTGTCAAAAGCAAGTTTGAAGACAGCAGCGACTTGACCCGTTCGAAGGCATTCTGGCATTCTGATGTCCAGTTCCAAGGTTGTCCTTTGGCTAATAGCTTGTTTAACGGGGCACGCAAGCGGTGCATCTCAGGCAAAAATGCGCTGTAGTGGCTGATGAGCCCACAAAAGGAACGCAAGGATTGTAGATCTGTTAGCGGAGGCATTTTTTGATGGCTTCTAAATTTTCCGGGTCTGGTCGACGTCCATCCTTCTCGAGGATAAAACTGAGGCATTTGATGAGCGGCATGAAAAATGTACATTTATCCTCACGGATCCGAAAACCGGACGACTGTATGCAACCAAGCACTTCATCCAAGCGGTTGAAGAGTTCTTCCGGTGTTCGACCCATCACTATGATATCGTCTAGATATGCAGCGGTTCCAGAAACTCCCGCTAGCATGGTGTCCATCAACTGTTGGAAGATGGCTGGCGCCGTTTTCACACCAAATGGCAAGCGGTTGTATTGGAATAGCCCACGATGAGTGTTGATCGTCAACAACTGCCTCGAGACTTCATCAACATCCACTTGCAGATAAGCATCGGATAGATCAAGCTTAGCAAAGTACTTACCACCATTCAACTTTGCAAAAATATCCTCCGGTACAGGTAAGGGGTACTGGTGGTCGTCCAGCGCGGCGTTGAGGCCAGTTGAAAAGTCAGCGCAGACGCGTACCTTGCCATTTGCTTTCTTCACTGTGACAATAGGTGCGGCCCATGATGAGTAGTTGACGGCTGTGATGACTCCGGCACGTTCCAGTCGATCGAGCTCTTGCTCAACGATTGACATGGCTGCATATGGTACCGGTCTTTTAGCCTTGAACACTGGTTTAGCACCTGGTCGCAGGTTCAGTGTTGCCTTGAATTTCGTACAGTGGCCCAAGCCATCCTGAAAGACAGAAGCAAATTTTCGCTTCAGGGTGCGTGTCATGTCTTCGACGGACTTTGCAGATGGGTCTGGACTTGCTCGAACTCGGTTGCAGATCTGATTCAAGGGAACATCGAGGAGGTTCAACTTTTCAATCCAGTCGAGGCCAAGAAGATTCAAATTCGGCCGGTCCGAAATGTAGCATGTTCCCGACTTCTCCACACCCTGGAAAGCAATCTTGCAATTGAGTTCGCCCACTAAGTGTAACACACCGCCGGATGCATTATGTGCAACTTTCTGAGACTCGACCATCTTCGGCCTCTTTATGTGATTCCATGTGCGTCTGGAAATGATTGTGATGTCTGAGGCCGTGTCAAATTGCAGTTTTGTTGGGATCCCATTGATTAACACAGTGATGAATCGTCGTCTCGGTTTACATTCGCTTTGGAATGCGGCAACTATGGAGAGAGACTCAGCGCCGCCCCTTCTAGAATTACCTTTTCGATAAGGCTTCATTTTCTTCGACCGGACTTGACTGCAGCATTCCTCTTTATGCCCACGCTTATGACACGTTTGACAAATATGTTGTTTGAAGGGACAAAAGCGAGCGAAATGCCATTCGCCGCATGACCAGCATGCTGTGGGCGGTTTCTTCGTATGCCTCTTGAAGGATTTGCTTGCGTTGGCGGTCCTTGTCTTTTTCACGAGTTGCACGGTATCTGCTGGTGCGAGACCATTGCGTTCGACCATGGCAGTGTCGTGTTTTAGAGTGAGAAGCCGTTTGCATTCGCTTACGAGGGCCTTCAGTGTCAGCTCAGGATCCTGCTCCAGCTTAGCTAAAAGCCGAGTTCGAATCTCAGCATCACTGGGCGATTGTAGAGCACTGACGAAAATGAGACACTTAAACTGATCGTCCGTTAAAGAACGTAGTTTGAAACGTTCGCACTCACGGTTAATCATGTCTGCTAAGGCCCCAAAATCGTCCGCTTCCTGTTTAACAATTTTTAGGCATTGATAGCGAATACTAAACAAGGACACCGACTCACCAAAAATTTCTTTCAACTGCGACACTGCTTCGTCAAATGTCAGATCCTTCGGCTGTTTGGGCAAAATGTGGTCTATGAACCTTGAATGTTCACTTATTCCGAGCTTGCGGAGTAGCAACCGCACCTTCCATGAGTCGTCTTGACGAATGAAGTCCGTCTGGAACATGTCTTCCCAGCGCTTGAACCACGCTTCAAAGGTGCATCCAGAATCCGCGTCATAACTGAATTCAGTGATCGCGTTTGTGAGAAGATCAACAGAACTCGCCTGCGTGTCCCGCGCCGCTGCTCCTGTTGTCTGCAAACTCAAAATTTGTGTCAGGTTTTTAATCATTTTCATATGTGCCTACATTTGAGCTTGCTGTTGAAAAAGCAGCTTCTGAAATTGTTCGGCAGAAAAATTCATCACATTTCCACTTTTCTCCGTCGCCATTTGTTATAATCTCACTAGACGCGTCTCCAAAAATAACAATTCACTGCTCCACAAAACTTCTAACCCAACCGAAGGAAAAAAGCAAAACGCCAATGACCCTGACAAATAACGTATTAATCGCAGCCAACGAACACTGTACAACAACTGCGAACCTTGGCTGTATTTATAGGTCTCTACTGACCTTCGACTTCTAGAATTGGAAGGTCAGCTGCCAAGGTTAGTGGTTCCCCATATCTTTTGCCGAGAGATCAGGTGGATTTTGATCACGTGTAGCAGAAGAACACTCGGGAACGTTCGAAATCGATGCGATAATCGTTAATAATCGATTAATCGCTAAAATAGGGAATTTCCAAGGCAATTCTTACTTTCTCCCGGACACTAATCAGACCGCTTACAGTTTGTGCTCCGATGGTCTCCTCGGCAGCATCTGTCACCTGGTCTCGAATGTGGTGCCACAGGTCGCCAAATGTGGCTATACATTCCACATCACACAGGCGTGCAGCCATCGCCTTCTCCAGCTCAGCGTGTTTCGCCACAGTACCGAGGGGATAATGTTAAATTTACGTCCATTCACTGCGGGAGTGTAATACATCGATTTCCGAAAATATCTGTACAGTTTGGTCCGCACCAACTTGTGCTAAGTGCCACACTCAGCTCCACGCAGTACACGTGTCATGCACACTTCACTCATGTCACGCTGACGTACGATGACATAGTTGAGCAGGTGAGCGTAACCACTCCGTGGGTGCGTCCAAGTTGCTATATCACTCGCACTCAGTGCAAACCGAGTGTTCGTGGTCGTCAGGCCGCGAGTGGTACACAGTGAGAGGAGCCTGTGATCGTTCGCATTCGCTGAAGCAATGCCATGCGGACCGATAATATCAGTCCACACCGATGCATCACGTCGAACGGGCGCGTTGAAATCACCCAGCAGAAATAGTCGGTCGCTCTTCGGCACTGACCTTATCACGGTGGATAGCTGAGTGTAGAATTGATCACGCGTGTCGTCATGATAAAGGTGGCAAACTTACCTCTTCCGAGTCGTAGGCGAACAGCCATCAGTCGCGCGCTTATTCCTGTCAGTTCACTCACGAGATGGCTATGTAGGCGATCGGATATTGCAAATCCGACCCCATGATCATGTGGTGCTGAGACGGCGTTGCCCACCCAGTAGAACGTGTGGCCAGGACCTGCTTCATGCAGCTTCACTTGTTCAGCGAGCCGGCTTTCACTGATCGCCCCAATATCGATGTGGTAGCGTGCCAATTCTATCGCGACGAGTGCAGTGCGTCGCTCTGGACCCTCGCTGGAGTTCCGGTCCAGTAGTGTCCGCACGTTCCAGCACCCGATGCTGAGTGCTTTGCGCGCAGGCATTCGAGTGCATTGGTGGGCAATCGCACGCGAGGTGGCGGTTGTGCTTCGGAGGTTTGCTTGAGGGACTCCACCCGGAGCCTTTGGCTCTATAGCCTGACCGACAAGGCAGTGGGTGGTTTAGCGGTTTGCTTGAGGGACTCTGCCCGGAGCCTTTGGCTCAATAGCCTGACCCACAAGTCAGTGTGGGGCAGATCCAGCTGGGGATTGTGATTGCAGAGACAGATTGGGATCTGCTTGACGGCCGTCAGACGCAGTCTTTGAGGTACTGGAACGATTCCTATATGTTTTGCGACCGTAGTAGCATACGCACCTGTGACCATGGCCGGACGCAGGTGGGTTTTGGCGGGTTTGCACCAATTTGACCAGGGACTGCCTGGCTTGAGGCATTCAGTAGCAAACCACTGGACACCCGGAGATGCCCTCCCACTGTCAGAGACAATGCGTGGCGTTCGTGGTTTACGCCAATCGAGCGGTGTGCTTCTAACCCGTAGACCTGTTGTCTTCCATGTCTAGGTTTTACGGGAAGTGGGCCATCGACCACTTCCTAACCTCCGAAGAGGATGGACTAGGATACTGGGAGGGCGCCCACACCTGACAGAAGAACGACTCGGGTCCTCAGCCAAAGCCTTCGATTAAATGTACACTCGGAAGGCAGCGAGTCTAGCACATGGTCAGTTCACTGACTCATGCGGATTGGTGTCCTGGTTGTTAGCAAGGAGAAGGGCGAAACCCAACTCCCACCCAGCGTTCGCCACGAGGAGGCGTCCAGGACTAGATCCCACGGCACAACATTAACAGAAATGAGTCGACGATCTGTCAGGGTCTAGCCACTACTAGGCCCAGCGCGCAGCCACACCCACAGCCAATGACGTGGAGAAGGAGCATGAAGAAGGCATCATGAAGTTTGGCGGCAGTCGGACCAGTCCGTCTCCCAGTTTGAGGACCACAAGATGCTGAATCCCAGTGGTTGGAAACATTGCACGTCATGGCCCACAAAAGACATCACCGGAGTCAATGTTCTGCCATTATATCCCGCTTTTAATACACCCAGAAAACAGAACGAAAAGTTCAAAATGGCTTATGTGAAACCAAAAATTCGTTTTCCATTTTTATTATCGTCGCAGTTCATGTTTCTATCTTCTCCACTTTTTTCTTCTACCATGGTTCCGATAGCACAAAGTCTGTTAACACACTGAATATAAATATTGTCAGGGAAAAGTTAAAAACATAAAGTAAATCCCATTATTTTAGCATTTAATCGATTATCTTCGATTGGACATTGATTTCGAAGATCCCGGAACCTTTCATTCCTTCACGTGATCGCCAGCATACGGAGTTTTAGCAGGAAGGTTGCTAATTTTCCCATTTAACCTTCCTTCTCTAGAAGCCGAAGTTCATTGATCCCCTATATATTTGGCGTTTGTTTTGCGTAGTGGTACAGCTTTTTGGCGGTGTTTTTTTGCCTAGCAGCGTCTTTGTTACCATGTGTTTCGTGGTCAGAGTCGTTGGACTTTTCATTTTTCTTCGGCTGGGCTAGAATTTTGCGGAGACATTTTTGAGGGCTTAATTCGGAAAATCGAGAGAACAGCGACTAACTGTCTCCTGGAGCCAGTATGGACGAGGTAGTGGGTAATAGACAGGTAGGCACCTTGTCAACATGCACATCATGCGCAGCCACAACTGGGATGTCAAGCAACAGCCAACCAACTTACACAAAGAAATGATATGTCGAATAAAATGGATCCAACACACCGTACGGATATCCCGACTTAACTGTTCACTAAATTAGCTTATGAAATACATTTATCAACATATCCGCGATGATTTCAAGATAGCAAAATTAATCAACAACAACTCAATCAACAACGGCAGTATATCAGCCATTTGAACTGGTGTTTCGCTACTATACAACAATGCTGACCTATGCACTAGGGAATAATAAGAAAGAGAGAAGGGGGCTTACCTGAAAACCTTAATGCCCAAGCAAACATTCAGGGTCAAGGCGTCTACACCTTGTGTAGACAACATATTATCACAAACAGCTGGCTATCTTGCAAAGATAAAACGGCATCGGCGAAACAGCTTCCTTGCGGCTTTCACTTCCATGCATCTTAATCAGCCATTACTTCGCAGATAACTCAGCACCAAACACTTTAAACAGGCAGTCCGATTAGGAGACGGCAGCAGACACGCCACTGGTGTCGGTTGCGAGCCACGTCCTGTAAAATCTTGAGCCAAGCACAAGGCGAGTCACGTGGACTCCAGCCCGGAAGAGGAGACGGACCAACCGCACCCAGTTTGGTCGTCAGTGACTTCATTTTCTGCTGCCAAGTCAACTTCTGTCCACCTCGAGCCTTGCGCCACCCTACACCTGGCAGACTAAACAATGCCCTTCTATTTAAGCGGTGACCAGACATGGGTAGCACATACCCGAGCCAACGCAACTTATTCAGTGCTATTTGTTGTTCTAGGGAGCTAACATGATTATCGCTACCTAGTATTCGTTACGCACATAATCGTTGCGGACACGCTGGTGCCATCCGACTCCAGCAATGCTTCGCAAACAACGATGATCAAAGACTTGAAGGCGCCTCAGATCTTCAGACCGAAGGGGCCAAGTCTCACTACCATAGAGCAGAATGTCCCTCACTGTGGCCTTGTATACCCGGCCTCACAGACGGAGGGTAATTCCCTTCTGTCGCCAAAGATGCCGCAGGTTTAAGAAGGTAGCTCTGGCTTTTGCAAAGCATGAGCAACCGTCAGTTTCTATGCGCCCATCATTACTGATGCAGCTGCTAAGATAAGTGAAATGATCAACCACCTCGAGTTCTTCGTTAGCAAGAGTCAAGGGGTCATAAAGTGGCTGATGGTCCTGCAGCAACATTTTGCACTTTGAAGATGCGAAGTGCATACCAAAGAATAGGACCACTCTGGACAGGCTATTCATGGTTGTTTGTGTCACCGCGAGATCGTCGAAAAGCAAGACGATATCGTCTGCATGATCTAGATCAACTAACCTCTCACCATGCAGCACTTCAACGCCTAGATGGTGAGATTCAGCAAGGGAACACTCCATGACAGAATCCACGACGAAATTGAACAAAAATGGGGGAAATTGGACAGCCCTGACGAACGCCACTTGTGGTCGGAAAGCTGTCCGATAGGACACCGTAGACCCTGACTCTAGTGTTCGAGTATAGAGCACGAAGGATGTTCACATATTTCGTGGGAACACCTTTCCGCACAAGTATTTCGAACAGAATTGATCGATTGACTAAATCGAACGCACTCTTGAAATCGAGGAACACAGCTATTGTCGTTCTGCGGTATGTGTGGCGCTGCTCTAGCACCTACCGCAAAGTGAATATATGGTCTATACAGCCACGTCCTGGGCGGAAACCGGCCTGCTCTTCCCTAATCCGAGCTTCCCGTTCTGCAGTGAGGCGACGAACGTTCGGATTTAAGGCCATTATTACCACCCAGCTGGGCTTCTGAAGAGCTCAGACGACCTACTTGTGCGTTCATATCCCCTGCATTTACTATAATATCTGAACTAGTGGCACTGCGTAGTAGCGCGTTCAATTCCTGATAGAATGTGTCCTTGGCAGCATTAGAACTGCAGTCGATGGGAGCATGAACGGAAATCACAAACAAACAGCGTTTTGTACTACGTGAATCCACCTTGGCTGATGTCGTCAAACGGGCTGCACATAAACGGCTGTTCACCGGAATCCAATCAACCAACGATGACAGCCTTGGAGCTTAGAATGATACCTACACCAGCTTGACCCGTGAGTGCTGCATCGGCGTCTCCGGATGCGTGCAACCAATAACGAGAGGATAAGCCGGGTGCAGTTAATTCAATAACCCCGTTAGGGTCATTGATCCTAGTTTCAGACAGACAACACAAATCAATACCCAGTGTGTCCAAGGTGCGTGCGAGTGCAGCCTATGTTGATCTGTTCGTCTTAGAGTGCGAACGTTGAAAATCGCCTTTGAAACGGGTTAGCATAGCCTTATAAGGGACTGTTGTCCATAAGTGTCTGGTGCGTGTCGCGGGATGGTGACTGCATATGGTTCTACTCCAGTAACATTTCGGTTGCTGTCAATTAAGCTGGGAATTATAGAAGGAAGGTTAGTAATGGGAGTCGGGATGGGAGTAAGAGAAAAAGGTGGAAAAGAAAGAAGGGAGGCGCCAGCAGTAGCATGTTTTCGCTTATATGCGCCCTGTTGTATGCAGCAGATAAGGCGACCCTTGATAATCTGCGCGACGGCCGATGCAGGATGAAGTTTATGTTTGAAGAAGATGTCATAGTTGTATGTGAGCTGAGATACTGCCAAGGCGCGCAGACCTAGACAGGAGAAAAATTAGGGTCCTCATCCAAAGCCTTTGGCTCAAAAGCCTTTCCGCAAGGCAGCGGGGAGGTGGCATTGATTTAGTCTTACAGAAATGGACACCATCCTATTTCAAACCCCCAACCTGGAGGACCAGGAGACTGAGTTTGTCTGATCTCTCACCATTGACTAACCTGGTAGGAGTATCTCTCAAGGTTCCCGGAGGCATCACCCAGTATAGCTCAATGGGTCAACGAGGTACGCAAGCCGTCGCACCACGTTAAGGTCCTTGATGCAGAGGTTGAGCGCGTCAAGGTCATGTTACACTACCTAGCCTGTGGAGCCGCATTGTGCGCGCTAGTGCGTGAGTGTACATCTCCCGACAAACCAGTGACGCTTATTGATTGGTTCAAAAAGAGTGTGCTTAGCTAAAACGTGTGGACTGCAAAACTAAACAGTTGATGTCTACCCAGTGTGGACTGCCGATGTACCATTGCCCTTACTTCTACTAAACTTCCATTTACAATACTGTTGTTCTGATTTCGGTTGAGTGTAACAATTTGGCGACGGAGGTTATTCTGATTGCTCATGGCAAATTCAATAACGGCACCCCAACCCTTTTGGAATTCTTCTACTGAAAGGCCTACTTCGCAACAATGGTTGCAATGGAAAACTACATTTACTAACTACGTTGATTTGCTTTTGCTCCTTGGCGGAAATTGCACGATTGATGATGCAGCGAAAATTAAATTACTACGCCACCATCTCGGCATCGAGGGCCAGCGACATTTCGACAGTTTACAATTACATACGAAGCGAGACCTAAAAACTGTGTTTTATTCCCTGGACCGAATATGGGGGGAAAAGCCCCATGTGTTTACTGCTCGGTATAAATTCAGCACCATGCGACAACAGCCAAATGAGACTGTAAATGAGTTTATCTCTCGTCTCCTTACTGCTCTCCCTGACTGCGCCTATGATGAGATCCTTCCAGCCCAGTTCGAAGAAGCGATGCTGTTACAGGCATTAATCGTGGGTGTTTTCGATGAGAAGGCACGAGAACGTCTACTCTCTGAAGATGAAACGCTACTGACGTGGGAAAAAGCATGTGATATAGTCCGACAGCGTGCCAACCTCGTCCAGGAACTAGCCACATTTCCCTCTTCAAATCAATCAATCTCACATGACGTAAACAAGGTCTACCAGATTAACCTTGGACATGCCTTACCTCGCCCCGTACAGCGCAAGGAATTCCGTTGTTACCGTTGCGGGGAGAATCACTTGTCCCCGACTGACTGTCCGCACATTCATTCATTATGCAGATTTTGTGGAAAAATGGGTCATATTCAGAAAGTGTGTCTCTCCATGCGGAAATCACTCGTCCAGGAACAATCTAAGGCTACAAACTGCATTACCGATGAATTGCACCAGAATTGGATTAACACCACAACCGTTTTTAATCGCACCATTACAGCAGAAAAACCGTTTGTCGTATCCGTCCAAGTGAACGAACAACCGGTAGAGTTTGAAATTGATACCGGTTCCGCAGTCACTTTGATCCGACCAGACGCCTTATCCCAACTTCCAAAGCTGTGTCCATCGAACATACAGTTGCGATCTTACACTGGACAGATGGTGAATGTGCTTGGTACCTTCAATGCACGCATTTCTTACCGTAATTCAACGAGTCATATGTGTGTGTACGTTTCTGGAGGACCGGGTCCAAACATCCTGGGCCGCGATGGAATTAAACGCTTTCCTGGCATAATGTCGAACGTCAACCTGGTGAAAGACAATCCGCAGTTATCCGAGATTTTGCAGAAGCATGCAGTCTTATTTGATCAGTCGAGATCAGGACTTTTAAAGAATTACAGTGCACATCTGGTATTGAAACCACAAACAAAACCGCGATTCTGGAAAGCTCGTACTGTTCCCTATGCCCTCCGTGATAAGGTCGAAAGTGAACTGCGCCGACTTCAGTCGGAAGGTACCGTTGAACCCGTCCAGTATTCAGACTGGGCAGCCCCCACTGTGCCAGTATTGAAGAGCGATGGTACGATAAGAATCTGCGGGGATTACAAGGTTACGATAAACCAAGCGTTAGAATTAGACCGATATCCACTACCAAAGATTGAAGACATTTACGCTTCCCTTATCTGTGGTGATCTATTTACAAAATTAGATTTGAGTCATGCCTACCAACAAATTGAACTCGATGAGGAATCACGTACGTACACCACCATTAGTACTCATCTCGGATTATTCCGCTATATACGCATGCCTTTTGGAATAAGCTCGGCTCCATTTCTTTTTCAACGTATTATTGACTCACTTGTGAAAGATATACCAAACACATGTGCGTACTTAGATGACACTACCGCCGAGCACTTACATACATTGAACGTCGTCCTGAAGCGGTTATCGGATGCCGGTTTGGTTCCAAAAAGAGAAAAGTGTGAGTTCCTTGTTCCGAGTGTACAGTATCTGGGCTATCGGTTGTCACGTGAAGGATTGTGCCCACTGGAAGAAAAGACAAAGGCGCTACTTGAGGCGCCAGCACCCAAAAATGTTCATGAATTGCGATCGTTCCTCGGTGTTGTCACACAGTTTTCCAGGTTTATACCATCGGCAGCAACTCATCTGCATCCCCTTCACCAGCTGTTACGTAAAAACCAAAGCTGAAATTGGAACAATACTCATGAAAATGCATTCAAAGCGGTCAAGAAGCTCTTAGCATCTACAGATGTTCTTGTGCATTATGATCCGCAGAAGCCTGTTGTTCTTTCTTGTGACGCCTCACCTTACGGTCTCGGAGCTGTTTTAATGCACAAATTACCGGCTGGCTCTCAACGTCCCATTGCTTATGCTTCAAGAACCCTCACACCAGCAGAGCGGAACTACTCTCAACTTGATCGAGAGGCAGCCGCTGTCATCTTCGGCACCACTCGATTTCACCAATATTTACTCGGGCGACCTTTTGTGATCCATACGGATCATAAACCCCTTGTTTTCCTCCTCGGCCACGAGAATGGTATTCAACAAATGGCTTCACCTAGAATGGTACGTTGGTCGCTTATTCTTTCTGCGTATGCATACGAAATTCAGTACGTTCCAGGCAAACAGAATACCACCGCTGATGTTCTTAGCCGGCTTCCCTTACGAGAGACACCATCGAAAGAATTTATCCCACAATAGCTCGTAAACATGGTACAGCATTTTAATGATTCCCCAGTCACATGTACAGACATACGTCAGGAAACTGACAGAGACCCTGTTCTATCGCTGGTCAAACACTATGTCCAAGTTGGGTGGCCGGACAACACCCCCAAAGAACTCATGCCCTTCCGTAACAGGATGTCTGAACTCAGCCTCCAGAATGGATGCTTGCTGTGGGGCACACGAGTTATTGTCCCCAAGAAATTTCGGTCACGTATCCTTGACGAACTACATGATGCGCATCCAGGTGTCGCAAAGACGAAGTCGTTAGCTCGATTTTATGTGTGGTGGCCTGAATTGGACCGTGATATTGTGGCGAAGGTTGGAAGTTGCAGAGCTTGTCAGGAGACCCGAAACGCCGCTCCTCATGCGCCAATGCAGCCTTGGAAGTGGCCAGAAACACCCTAGAAACGAGTCCACGTAGACTATTTCGGTCCCTACGAAGGTCGGATGATTTTGCTAATCATCGATGCCCATTCTAAATGGATTGATGTCCATATTCTTGTTTCAGCAAATTCAGCTGGTACTATAGAAAAACTACGCACAACGTTTGCAACATTTGGCCTTCCCGAGACATTAGTATCTGACAATGGACCAGCTTTCGCCAGTGTTGAGTTTTCTACCTTCCTCTACTCGAACGGCATTAAACACATAACAACTGCACCCTATCATCCTTCTTCTAATGGGTTGGCGGAGAGAGCCGTACAAACAGTGAAGAAGCTGCTAATAAAACAACCAAATGCTCCGCTGCGTGTGCGTTTGGATCGTTCCTTGTTCGCATATTGAAACATACCAAATGAGACTACAGGCAGAAGCCCCGCAGAGTTAATGTTTGGTCTTTGACTGCGTACACGATTAGATTTATTGCATGGATCTATTGAGCCACAAGTTTCGGAAAAACAACAACGAGTGAAAGAGCGTTTTGATACTTGTAGCAGAGACAAGCATGTGACAGATCCAGATCCCATCTACATCCGCTTACCTATAGGCTCGGGATGGGAGCCAGCCGTCGTTAAAACAACTAACGGACAGATACTAGAAGCAGAGACTGAGGATGGCAGGATGGTTCGACGTCATTTAGATCATGTGCGACCGAGATTGTCCGACACAGAAACAGTTGCCGAGACAGAGCAGCCAGCTCAAGTATCGAACGACATGCACGTGTGTGATGCCGAGCCGGTAGGTGAGTCAGAATTGTGGCGATCTGAGCGCCGACGCCGACCGGTCGATCGTTTCCAAGCTGGATAGCTCTAACTAAAGGGGGGAAAAGTGATACAGACGTTGGTGCGTCGAGGTCATGTTACACTACCTAGCCTGTGGAGCCGCATTGTGCGCGCTAGTGCGTGAGTGTACATCTCCCGACAAACCAGTGACGCTTATTGATTGGTTCAAAAAGAGTGTGCTTAGCTAAAACGTGTGGACTGCAAAACTAAACAGTTGATGTCTACCCAGTGTGGACTGCCGATGTACCATTGCCCTTACTTCTACTAAACTTCCATTTACAATACTGTTGTTCTGATTTCGGTTGAGTGTAACAGTCCCGTCTTTTTGCGATGGGACAGAAGTGGGCAGAAGCAGAGATCAAAAACTTATGTAACTAACGCGAATAAAATTAGCCAAATTAACCACCTTTCTTGTAATCGACATTTGTAAATATATCGATTATTCAGATGGGCACTAGAATATGGTGACAAAGTCATTATTAACAAAACACTGCCAGTCGATCCCCTGAATTATAGAAACTCAACACGCAAGCACACGGTCAGTAAATCGAATACAGCGTATTTAACAACGCTGCGCCGGTTCTGCTTACATTTCCAGCAGCACCTGTCGTCGTTTAGCTACTAATCCCGAATGTTTTAGCTCGTGGATCACTAGGCTTGTCTTACTCAGACCCTCGTGACCGCATGTGTTACAGCACCATGCGCTCGACGTCTATGGAGTACGCTCCTTTGGCGCCTGTCGCTTCCGCACCTGCCATTTCTTCTCCGCATACACGAGGGTTTTCTGCTGCACCTCGGAAACTGCCTTCGTGATCGGATCGCGCCATACATACCGATCAACCGCTTTCGATTCCCAACAACTGAAATCAATCTTAGAAAGTGATAGGCTCGTCTTGACCATGTCCTGGTAACGAAGCTCCGGTTTTCCCACATGCCGCTTCCTCACACTCAGCTTCTCATAAAGCAGCTCCTTCGATATCCGCGTCAAATTCATAGGGCACACTTGACCGAGTCACCTCAATTATCTCTACAAAAATATACAGTCCAACATTCCACTTCGGCGCAACACTCTGTCGCACCAACCGATGCTCAGAATCCCGTCGCAGACTGCTGATGGAACCGCTCGAGATATCTCACATCTCTCCGGTACAACCTCCACGGTTCGCTGCCGTATAGAACAGACAGCACCATAAATTTGTACACCATCTGCTTTGTGCCAACGGTAAGCTGGTGCTCTTTCTACACTCGGTATATATATATATATATATATATATATATATATATATATATATATATATATATATATATATATATCTTTGCAAAAGTCTGTTAACAGACATAATGCCATCAGAAACCATGGGATTCAAACGAAGGTACAGAAACAGTAAAATAAAACACAACACAACAATGTCCATGGTTTCCTCACTCGGTACTCAAGCTTTACGACTGCCGCCGCTGTCCTTGGTACGCGGATACGATGCTCACTGTATTTTTGCTCGTCACTGAAAACCACAATCCCAAGGTAGCAGAAGCGGGAGGTCGTTTCCAATACTTCGTCATCAATACTAATTTGCGGCATCGTTGTAGATTGCACCTCCGGTGAAGGCTGAATGGCAATTTTGGTTGTGTTGATGGTGGTGAGCCCGAATTTGGCTGCTGTCGAAGCCACAACATTAGACATGTGCTGCAAGTCATCCGCATTGTGTGCAAACAATGCACAATCTTCAACGAACAGCAACATAAGGATAGTTGTCTCACAGACTAGAGTTCTCGCACCCAAACGACGGATATTGAACAACCCACTATCAATACGGTGCTCCACATGAACATCGTAAGCACAAGCCGCATCAACAGCACACAACATTATGGCGTGAAGATAAGACAAAGTCTTGCTTCATACCAGAGACAACTGCAAAGTCATCCGAGGTCTCTCCACTCACCTGCATCCTCGTTCGCATACCAGTGTGCAGACATACAATTCAACTTACAAACAGGCGGCGCCCGAACTACCATCGATCAGCCTCCTCAGTGGCTCCAATCTCGGTCCATACACCGCCTTCAGCGATTCAAAGAATTCCTTGTGTTGGCGTCGTTCGGCGTAGCATTCCATCAGCTTCACGTTCTCCGTCCACCATGCATTCTTAATGCGACTGAGCTCTCGATTCAGTCGCCGCCGAACTTTGTGAAACTGACTCTACTTCCCGAAGTCACTGGGGTCTGTGACATGTGCAGCAAATGCTGCCTTCTTTTCAGACACCAATGCGCCAATCGTCGCATTGTTCTCATCAAGCTAATCGGGCCGCTTACAGTTTGCGCGCCCGATGGTCTCCGCGGCAGCATCTGTCACCTGGTCTCGAATGTGGTGCCACAGGTCGCCAAATGTGGCTATACATTCCACATCACACAGGCGTGCAGCCATCGCCTTCTCCAGCTCAGCGTGTTTCGCCACAGTACCGAGGGGATAATGTTAAATTTACGTCCATTCACTGCGGGAGTGTAATACATCGATTTCCGAAAATATCTGTACAGTTTGGTCCGCACCAACTTGTGCTAAGTGCCACACTCAGCTCCACGCAGTACACGTGTCATGCGCACTTCACTCATGTCACGCTGACGTACGATGACATAGTTGAGCAGGTGAGCGTGACCACTCCGTGGGTGCGTCCAAGTTGCTATATCACTCGCACTCAGTGCAAACCGAGTGTTCGTGGTCGTCAGGCCGCGAGTGGTACACAGTGAGAGGAGCCTGTGATCGTTCGCATTCGCTGAAGCAATGCCATGCGGACCGATAATATCAGTCCACACCGATGCATCACGCCGAACGGACGCGTTGAAATCACCCAGCAGAAATAGTCGGTCGCTCTTCGGCACTGACCTTATCACGGAGGATAGCTGAGTGTAGAATTGATCACTCGTGTCATCAGGATAACGTATGGTCGGACCGTACGTGCTAATAATAATAAATTATAATGATGCGTCAGCTGTACGCCGTAACGGCGCTTCGCTGCCGCGCAACCACCACCAGTCGCGCGCGGGCTGAGGATACCGCGAGGACGCCCACCCCTACGCGGATGTACGTGCTTATAAAGGTGGCAAACTTACCTCTTCCGAGTCGTAGGCGAACAGTCATCAGTCGCGCGCTTATTCATGTTAGTTCACTCACGAGATGGCTATGTAGGCGATCGGATATTGCAAATCTGACCCCATGATCACGTGGTGCAGTTGAATGTGCAGCCAGCACCTGGTTCATGCAACTTCCCTTGCTCAGCGAGCCGGCTTTCACTGATCGCCCCAATATCGATGTGGTAGCGTGCCGATTCCATCGCGACGAGTGCAGTGCGTCGCTCTGGGCCCTCGCTGGAGTTCCGGTCCAGTAGTGTCCGCACGTTCCAGCACCCGATGCTGAGTGCTTTGCGCGCAGGCATTCGAGTGCATTGGTGGGCAACCGCACGCGAGGTGGTCGTTGTGTTTCGGAGGTTTGCTTGAGGGACTCCACCTGGAGCTTTTGGCTCAATAACCTGACCCACAAGTCAGTGTGGGGCAGATCCAGCTGGGGAATGTGATTGCAGAGACAGATTGGGATCTGCTTGACGGCCGTCAGACGCAGCCTTTGAGGTACTGGAACGATTCATATACGTTTTGCGACCGTATTAGCATACGCACCTGCGACCACGGCCAGACGCAGGTGGGTTTTGGCGGGTTTGCACCAATTTGACCAGGGACTGCCTGGCTTGAGGCATTCAGTAGCAAACCACTGGACACCCGGAGATGGCCTCCCACTGTCAGAGACAATGCGTGGCGTTCGTGGTTTACGCCAATCGAGCGGTGTGCTTCTAACCCGTAGACCTGTTGTCTTCCATGTCTAGGTTTTACGGGAAGTGGGCCATCGACCACTTCCTAACCTCCGAAGAGGATGGACTAGGATACTGGGAGGGCGCCCACACCTGACAGAAGAACGACTCGGGTCCTCAGCCAAAGCCTTCGATTAAATGTACACTCGGAAGGCAGCGAGTCTAGCACATGGTCAGTTCACTGACTCATGCGGATTGGTGTCCTGGTTGTTAGCAATGGGAAGTGGGTAACGCAGCTGCCACCCAGCGTTCGCCGCGTGGAGGCGCCCTAGGCATAAGCCAGCGGTACAGCAGTAGCAGCAGTGGGTAGACCATCTGCCTTTGGATATATATATATATATATATATATATATATATATATATATATATATATAAGTGTGTGAGTGTGTGTTTTGGCGGCGTCCGTATCCGGATTTGCCTGTAACTGTTACCTGCACATTTGGAGTATCACATTACGTCTGCGGCTATAAAGGGCCATTGATGACCTGTGCTGCACCACCCACAGTTCTACCCACGCACCCCATATCCGGTTGATACTCAAAAGAAAAAGACCGGGAAGCATGCGAATGGGTGCCACGTTTTATCAACGGTGCCGGCCCACACTCCTTCAGCATGCGGAATAGAACCATTCCGGCATAATTTTGAAATCATGAACAACAGGCGTACACATGGCGGTGGCTGGACCGTAGCGCGTTCCACACATGATGGAACCACTCTTTGAGCCTATCACCGTCACGAGGACAGTTCACCTCGTCCCCTCCAGCAACAAACAACTGTCTCCTGGAACTAGTATGGACGAGGTAGTGGGTAATAGACATGTAGGCACCTTGTCAACGTGCGCAGTCACCCCGGGGAGTTCAAGCAACATCTACTACTAAAATGCAAGATTACTTATCACGCAGCCAAACGTACCACATACGCCGCCTTATTGGCCTAGATGGGGAAATCGAATGGGAGCGTACGCATGGTGCTTCTATTCCGCGTGCAATAGTGCCTTGTCCTGCACCTGAGCAACCGCCCTTTTGAGCAGTCCACGGAATTCGCATCGATAAAATTTGCTTTGGATTCGCAACATCTGTAATCAACATGAGTTTGTCATAAACTCACCTTCTTCATGTTCTGGTAATGTTATTTTCCGTTTGCCCGAGTGCCGCTTCCCAGCACTAAACTGGCCGTACAAATTTGGTATGAGGATCCTCGTCGTATTCATTCGGCATACATTTATACATGGATTGACGTCATCCTTGTCCAATGGCAGTTCGAATACAACATATGCACATGCGTTTATCTAAACTTAAGTGTGATCTGTCACAAACTGGATAGAGACACAATAGACCTCATGATTAGTGGTACGACAAACGTGTCTGGGTCTCGTTTGGAGGTCACGCTGGCAAACACTTTCGCAGACACGAGAATAACTACCCAATACGAACTGTTGATGTTTTCTTCAACATTTAGACATGAGAGCCTTAATTCTTGGGCACCCATATTCGAGGGAACTCGATATAGCAATAGTGATGCAACTGCTAGGTTGAAAGATAAATAAACTAGTGGTACAGTAAAATAGTGTGCACTTAGGTCTTGTCGTCTATATGTACAGTCTGTTTTGCGTAGCTGATGGGGGAGATCGCACAGCATGCGAATGCGATGGAGTGTCCACTTCTGGCTCTCTGCGTCGCCCATCGGTCCGGTTATCTGCTGCCCTGGGTACGTGCACATTCTCAAAGAACGATTGATGCGCAATCTTTGATATTGACAGGTGATATCAACTGTGTATATATATATATATATATATATATATATATATATATATGGCATTCGGTTCCGAATTCGTCTGCCACCGTGGCCTCGATGCGTGCGCCTACGAATGGACCATTGGTGTATTGAAGTGCATTACCCATATGTTTATCCACACACCCCATATTCAGTGTAAGCCCGAAGGAATAAGACCGGGATTCCTGCGGATTGGAACGATCTTTCGTCAACTGAGCCGGCGTACACTCCTTCAGCATGCCCGATCACGAGGACCATGCAGCTTGTCTCTCCAAGTAACGTCTGGCAGTCTCCCTGGGCGGGAACAATCTTGCTGGCGATTTTTCGACAGGTAGACACCTGTTCAACGTTCACACGAAGTGCAGTTCGATCAGGAATAACAATGAACCAAAGCCTGAAATGCAAGAAAGGACACATGCAAAAAACAAACTGCAGCGATGATGTTGCACATGTACCATGTCGACCGCCTTGTTGGTCTGGGTTAACAATTGAATTTGCAGGCAGCGTACTTAGCAAGCGCTGCACTATTCAGCTGCATTTATTCAGCTTGCTTGCCATCTCTTCGGTATTGGCCCCTCATGACCACACTGGTGGCTTGCCTGACTGGCTTTGCTGACACACTCACGACCGCATGTGATCCCGCACCATGCGCTTGACGTCGATGGGCTCGGTGCCTGTCGCTTCCGTAGCCGACGTTCGTCTTTCTTATACAGCAATCCCTTCATATACACTTGGGCAACCGCCTTCTTTATACGTCACGTCATTGGTGACAATCCAATGCCGTTACGTTCCGACGCCTTAAAACAACAAAATTTCTTGTTATGATCACCATGGATGAGGTTGACGCAATTCTTGTCTCACTATCGTAGAACGTCCCATCAAAATCATCGATCGATTTTCTTATCTAAGTAACTATACCACCTCTGATGATCGTATCGCTGTGGAGATTGCCGCTTGGATTGATGCAGCTCGTGGGACTCTTCAGTAGCTCCGTTACTTTTGGCGACGGCAAAACATGCGCCTGATTTGTTTACAACTCCTCATTGTAGTCGATGTCACTGCACGGACCAGAACCGTTTAAATTGATCACAAGAGCCACCGAAGCATTGCTAGTCTATTGGGAAGAGTCCAATGAGTATTATGTTAGTTCCTCATTTGACTTCTAAGGCAAAAACCTCTGGTGCCTCATTGGGTTGTCTGTTGAACCGCCTACGGTCACCTGCTCTACCTGCCAACCTCGGAGTATATTGTTCGCTAATACCGCACCTAAGTAGTTGCAACCCCAATGTGGTTGGTCAATTAGGACGCAATATATATGAAGAAATTCACATAACTGCGAATTGAAACAAGTATTCTGAAAGTCGTCCAAGCTATTGGTTTGAAACCATCTCAGTATGACACATTCAGGAAGTCATTGGTACTGCTTCATCCGTCGTCCTCTTGGTTCTATCTCCTTGTTAGTCCGTTTGACGATATTAACTTCGGCCCAGTCACATTTAGTTGTGGTGTTTATTAGTCGTTACTTGGAAAATTCCACTTTGTTGAATTATGTCCTGGTTCGTCCCAGCGTTATTCGGTTCACGGATGATAATTGGTGAACTGACACTGAATGGATCTTTTAACTCGTTTACTTCATACGAATTCTCACCGTCTGTTGGTCATTGGTGGAAAAGATAAGGCTGGTTCAGTGGTAGGTGCGGGCGACCTCGCGATGCACTCGACCCACGCGCGCGACTATCGGAGGCCGTTGTACCACGCACCTTCACGTGACAGCTATGCCTCACTGAGGTGCGTGCATCTGCTGTACTTATCGTCCTTGGACTGCGTTGTTTTCTATATAGTCTATGCCGTACTTATCTCTGCTCACAAGCGCGTACCAAGCAGTACACAAGGGCACTATTGCAAGCTCGTAGTACCGGTTCTGAAGCGTTATACCTCACTCCATATGCTTCTAGCGTCGATCAGTCAACTATTGGGACAGTTTGCCCTAGACGATAGCCGATGCGAAACTGTTGTCGGAGTTCCAAAATTTTTTTCAGACGGCCACTTTGCGGATTAGAGATTTCGAGCGCATCGCACCTGAATAGGACATTGCACAGCTTTAATATGTCGGAAACGCGCAGGGATAAGTAGCGCATCTCCGCACATGTAACCGAACCAATTTCATCGGAGCAACTTAGATGCATGTCCACTTGCTCAAGCATCAGCGGTACGCAGTACACTTTGCTGCAGCGCAACCACCTCTAGGCAGGTCCGAACCCGTGACCTCCGGATTACAAGGCAAGCTTATGATCCTTAAGGTAATGAACCGCCTGTCTATTCTTTCTCTGCTTTCGTTATTCGGCTCAGAATGACGTTCGGTTATGGAAAGCAAAAGTCACATTTTTATCATACTAAGCGAATTTAATGGAATTTGTTTTGCGGTGGTCTTATGTCTTTTATTAGAAATTGACGAAACGCCATTCCATGCTGCTTTAGTCGTCTCCATATTTTTTCCTGATTCTGTTTTGTTTTTTTTAGGGTCGCGTCGCTTTGTTAAATCTGTACTTACAAAAGGTGAAGACCACGTCGGACCTCGATGTCGTCAAATTAGCTCATGGAACCGTTGGTTACACGGGAGCAGATATCCAAAATTTGGTCAATCAGGTGAGTTTTCTTTCCTGTATCCTTCAGTTCAACTCAATTCCATTCACACGAAGCGGTTTTATGCATCCAGGCTGGTGAATATTCACTTCTTATTGACTGACTTTGGATCCACGTAACCACGAGATCCAAATTGGCATCGCACTTGCGGTGAACCTTATGCGTTAGTTTTGTGCACCCCACTGACTGTGGATTTCTACTCACCTTTCGTTCCGACAAACGAATTATTACTGGGTAGAGTTACTAAAGCGGGGAGATATTATCAACGCATCACCGACACGTCGCTAACACTCCATCTCAGCCGGCTGTTTGAGGGCTATGATACTCCCATGACCTTTAAACCTAGGTTGAAAATAGGAGTCTGAAGCGATGGGTGCGGAGATCTCAAGTCAGACGCGTATTACTATGCCACGAACATCCCAAGGTACCCGCTGCGTGACGCGTGTATGCAGCCATTTGACGACTCCAGTATGGTAGTTCCCTCACCTCACAGAGCATTGCAGACCAACATTGCTTAGCGTGTCTGTTGTGCAGCTTCCCAACATTTCTCTCCGTCTTGGGAATTGCAATTTGATATCTGTCTGATTAAACGTAGCGTGTGCAACATCCGGGTCGCAGTTGCTTCGATCACATCTTTACGATCCGTCAGGTACCTGAACATCGCCATACCTTCAGTTGACCGACTATAGTCATATTCTTGGATATTCGAGCCACTTTTGACTTTGTTGACAGACTGGCTCTTTGGGACTGCTTACTGAAGAGGGGAGTACCTGAGAAGTACATCAGCATTTTCCGTGCTATACACCATCACATTTCCTTCCGCGTGCGAGCATACGGAGAAAGTTCGTCCCCTTTCAGTATCACTAGCGGTGTTAGACAGGGTTGCCCAGCCTCTCCATTCTTGTTCAACTTCGCCATGGACAAGCTCCTGGATACTACCCTGGATAACTCTGAGTCATGCGGTGTTGAACTGCTCCTTCGGGACTTAGTGTACGCCGATGACATCGCTGTGATTTGCGAGTCCTCCCAAGCCGCCCAGCATGTGCTGCTCAGACTGGAGATGTCCGCCGCCCAATTTGGGTTGAACTTTTCCCCTTCCAAATGTAAGGTCCTATTACAGCACTGGCCAAGCGCATGTTCTTCTCTCACCCTTTCGCAGCATATGTTGGAAGTGGTCGACAAATGCATTTATCTTGGGAGTTGTCTTAGTACGGGCGGTTTGACAGATAAGATATCCTTACGTGCCTCCAAGGCTAGAGTCGCTTTCGCTAACCTTCGTTACCTGTGGCTTCGTCGTGATCTCAGCCTCGCTCTCTAGGGACGAGTCTATAAAGCTACGGTACGAGTGATTCTGTTGTACGGCTGTGAGACTTGGCCCGTTCGCAAAAGTGATGTTCAGTGGCTATTTGTCCTCGATCATTGCTGCCTGTGAAGCATTGCTAGTGTTCGATGGCAGCACCACATCAGTAATGAGGGAATCCGTCGGTGAGTCTTCAGATCTAACGAACCCCGCCGACCGACTGATTGTTTCATTTAATTGCGGCAGTTTCGCTGGCTTGCTCATGTGCCTCGTATGCCTACTCAGCGGCTACCACGACGAGCCTTATTTTCGAACACAGGCGTGGCTTGGCAGCGACGAAAAGGAGGGCAATGCAAAACTTGGATCCAATGCGTCAAGGCGCAAACGTTGAAGCTGGCTGTTGTCGGGCATTCCCGAGTCCCCGGTTGGGGCCTAAAGGACCACGACACAACTGTTTGCAAACGCTGTAGGATATGGCCAAGGACCGTACGCACTGGTGCACTTGCTTTGAGACTCCTCTACCCTAACAGTTGTTTTCCCTTTCACGCTATATTTTTCTTATGTGCTGTGGCACTCAGCCAATTACATTGTAATTGGTGTAGTGTTGAATATATATATATATATATATATATATATATATATATATATATATATATATATATATATATATATATATATATATAAAGGCGTTCTGCCTACAAAAAGCCACATGTGTCCGTTTAACGACACTGCGACGTGGCGGATATGACTCGCCACTAAACACAGTCACTACCCCTTGTTTCACCATGCCGAAGCATTGTATCCCAGCACTTTGCTGCTGACATCGTGGGGAAAATTGGGCCCCTGTTTGGCTACTCACCATACGAAGGCGTACGAACTGAGCAATCAGTCATCGGCTCCCAGTGGGTACGAATCCTTGACTTCTCTCCGCTGCCTTGCGGGTAAGCAATTGCACCAAAGACTCGGGGTGTAGTTGTTGTAGCGGAGGTAAGATTACTCCACCGCTCGTCGTTGTTTTGTAATTTTTGCCCCACTCACCCCTACTCACCCTGCCCTCACATACGTTCACTTTTACCTTACATTTGTGATTAACTTGTATGGACACTGCATCTTACGCTTATTAGCTTTTATCATACTTTGTGTGTATTTCGTTCGTTTGTGAAGCAATTTATCGATCCCCCGCTTTTTGTACTGACCAGCCTTGACTGACTGAATGCCAGTCTTTCCGCATAGCCTCTGTATATGCGCTGATGTGAAAAGATTCGATTGCTTTGCCCAGACAGACGCTTGGTGGCCGGTTTGGCGTGCTGCGTGAACATTGTTTGTTACCCTGTCGTTGGTGTTCTCACTACCGTCAGTGGGTGGAAGCAGTCGTGGGGCTTCGACACAACAGTAGTCCCCTAAGACAACTCCCTACTTCGGCTTGGGCCACCGGGTAGTATCGTGCCCTCCATGAAAACCATTTATTTCGCAATTACTACTACATCGTTTACTTCTGCTGCTACTTCCCCGCTACTCGTACTTCTCCATCACACATTAACTTTCAGCTTGTTGATAACCCACAACCTGTTGAATCTACTTCCATTGCCCGTCTCGCTGATATCCAAATTTTCTGGTCACCGTCTGTCCTTCGACCTCGTAGTTCATTCCGTCTGGCAGCATTCAATGTTCGGACCCTCGTGCAGATTGGACAGCAGGCTGGCCTGGCGCGCACTCTTGGGTCCCTCGCTGTCGACGTTTGTTACCTTTCAGAGACTTGACTACAAGACCCCAGCACCGTGGTTAAGTTGTCGTCCCCAGCTGCTCTTGAGACCACATATTACTTACTATATAGAAGCAAATGTTGATAGTTCAGGTTGTTCAGTTGGTGGTCTGAGTAGTCGCTGAGCTCGATAGTTTGACAGCAAACGTTTCATCACCACTCGGGGTGACATCGTCAGTGCGCGTTTATTTAGCAGAGCGGCGCGGTACGAAGCGTTTGCAGTCAAACTACCGAGCTCAGCGAACACTCAGACCACTAACATATTAGCTACGTCTGTCTAGTGACATGGAGGCAGCAGCAGCCGGCCTAGCTGGTGTCGGTATCTTATTGAGTGACAAAGCGGAGGCTGCATTACTTGACTGGTTTCTAATCAATAGCTGGCTGTGTGCGGTTCGACTTCAAGGCTCATGTAGAATCAACAGATATCGTGAAGAGAGGCGCAATTTGTTTGTCCTTTCTGCCTACACTCCGACCGACTGCAGCTGTGCATCGGTTAAGGATAACTTTTTTCGTGGACTCAACAAGATTTTGAATAAGGCCGAATAGTCAGATGTCATCGCCCTTGCCGGAGATCTCAATGCACGAGTAGGTCGCCTGCTTCCGTATGAACCTCATCTTGGTAGCAGTCACGCGCTTGATGACAGCCGTTCTGCCCACGGTGATAGACTGCTTACGTTATGCGAAGACCGTCTGTTTCTCTCAAGTACGGACTTTAGGCATACCAGAAGACGCACAGCCACCTGGCGTCCTTCACCAACGTTAGCGTGGTCACAAATAGATCATATTGCAGTCAGCTTTAGATAGTGAGCCAGCGTCCAGGGTTATAGATCGATTTGGTCTACGTACCTCGATTCAGATCATGCTTTGGTCTGCGCAGACATCTACTTGCGCTTCGGCGGCTCCTCAAAACGAAAGCTCCATACGCTCAACACCAACAAGTTAGCTGACCTCTCTACTCGATCAACTTATCACGCTTCCTTATCGTATGCATTCATTGGGGCTCCACCTCAAGACATTGAAAACCATTGGAGTTTACTGCGTAAAGCGATGCTATCTTTCAGTCATTCAATCTGCGGAATCACAAGGCGCCCTCTGAGGGGCTGGATTTCCGCACACTCACTGGAATTGTTTAATCGTCGTAGAGCTATCCCGGCCGATTCACATAGCAGCGCATAGCTTCACATTCTCAGTCAACAACTTAAGCAAAGCCTGCGTGTGGATCTCGAAACTAGGTGGTCCCAGCGCTTCTCAGAGATGGAAACCGCAGTCCTCTCTGGAAACTTTCGCAAGCTCTTCCAGGTCAATCTGGCCACTGGTCACAGAAGACCCGGGGTCAGTGAGGTCATGTGCGAGGTTGACGGAACGCCGATATGCAACTTACACAGACGTATGGATCGCTGGGCTGAACACTTCCGCACTCAATTCAGCTGGCCTCTACCGGCGAGCTTATTGAGTCTACCTAGTTGCGCGTCTTGGAACATATCACTGGAACCACCCACTGAAGCTGAGGTCTGGCTTGAGCTCCGACTCTTGAAGCGATTAAAGTCTGCTGGCCCAGACGGACTTCCTTGATAGCTGTTCAAGTTCGGGGGCGAAGTAATTGTTAACCAGCTAACAGCCCTGTTCTCTTAGACATGGTGTGTAGAAACAGTTCCATCCGCTTGCGACGAGTCAATTGTCGTCCCGATCTTCAAGAAAGGTGTCCGTACCCTATGCGCTAACCACTGTGGCATCAGTCTACTGTCCGTTGTCTCCAAGGTATAACATCCATTCTACTCCGCAGACTAATCCCGATTCGAGAATTGCGCTCCCATGAAGAACTGGTTGGTTTCCGCCCCTGTCGAGGGTGTATAGACCACATGTCTACGCTCCGCCAACTCCTTGAAACGCGTCATCTTTACCGCCAGCCCACTGTCCTTGTTTTCCTGGACATCCGAGACACGTTGGACTCCGTCGATCGGCCATCTTTATGGCGTTGCTTACAAAGGAATGGAGTATCCGAAAAGTATATCACCATCCTTCGAGCGTTATATTGCAACGTCTCAGTTAAAGTGTGGGCTTGTGGTAAGCTGTCTTCACCTTTTGCCGTCACTAGCGGTGTACGACAGGGTTGTCCCATGTCCCCGTTTATCTTCAATTTTGCCATCGAGAATATCCTTTTAAACGTTCTCGAGAGCTTTCAGAGTTCTGGTGTATGGCTTCTTCCTGGCAACCGCGTGACCGATTTACGTTTTGCTGATGATATTGCGTTGCTTGGCGATGACGCACAGAGCACATAAGGCGTTCTAAACCGTCTGGCGATTAAAGCATAAAAATGTGGAATGACCTTTGCCCTACGAAATGCAATGCCCTGGTCCTTGATTGGTATCCTTCTGCACCAGTGCTCACTTTCTAAGATACGCAGCTTGAACAAGTGGACAACTTTGTTTACCTGGGAAGCTGTCTCTGCTGATGATAGCATTGGGAAAGTGATTTCCCTCCACATTGTCAAAGCTCTCTCGGCATTCGCCAACCTGAGGCATCTGTGGCGACGCCCTGCTGTTTCACTATTGGTAAAGGGCAGTTTCTACAATGCCTTTGTTCGCTTGGTGCTGCTGTATGGGAGTGAGTCCTGGCCGATTCGTGTGAATGACTTGCGTCGGATTTCGGCCACTGACAATGGATATCTACGGTGAATTGCTCGAATGTGGTGGATGAACCACGTGCACAGCGATAATGTTAGACGTCGCGTCTTGGGTAACACGGGACTTCCACTTGACAGACTGGTACTGTCGCGCAGAGATGGCTGGGCGACGTTTGACGCCTGCCATGCGAACAGCTGCTCCGATGCGCTCTCTTCGCTCACGCAGAACCATGCGGGAAGAAATCGCGCGGTGTTCAACTTATCACTTGGCGAAAACGATTAAAGCGCTGAGTTCCGGTTTAGCTGTCGTAGGTCCCGTGCGTCTTTCTGGTTTGGAAATAAAAGATAAAGAGCACCGCTGGCTGAAAACTTTTTCGGTGATGGCGCAGAACTGCGCCCAATGGAAAATGTGTACAACTGTTTGTCTTGATTTGCTTGAGTTACATCGCAAACATTAAACAGACAAACAAAGCTAAAATGACGTGAAAAAATCACAAAAGAAATGATAAGCTTCAAAACAAAACACATTTTTGTAACCTCCATTCTTTTCTTTATGGTCTCTATACTTATTCCTTCCGTTTCATGGTTTTCGCTATATCTATGCCTACCTTATAGACCGATAATATATATATATATATACATATATATATATATACATATATATATGCCTACGTTTTCGGCAGGATCCGTCTTCGTTTCAATGCTGGTCCCGAGTGACTTCGCTCGTGCTTCACTAGACCTGTCTGACTCAGGCACTCGCGACCGCATGTGCTAAGGCACCATGCGCTCGATGTAGATAGAGTACAACCCATCGGCCGCTGTCGCTTCCGCACTTGCCACTTCTTCTCTGCATGCACGAGGACTTTTTCTTGCACTTTGGCAACTGCCTTCGTGATTAGGTCGCGCCATGCACGCCGATCAACCGCCTTCGATTCCCATGACCTGCATTCAAGATTAGTACGTGAGACGTTCACTTTGATCATGTCGTTGTAAGGTAACTTTTGTTTCCCCACATGCCGCTTCTCAATACTCAGCTGACCATATAAGAGTTGTTTCGGTATTCGCGTCGAATCCATGCGGTTCACATGGTCGAGCCACCTCAGGCGTCTCCGCAAAAGTATGCAGTCCACTGCATCCATTCCACTTTGTCGCAGCACTTCCGTGTCCGCAACTCTATCGCCCCATCCGATGCGCGGAATCCGTCACAGACACTGCTGATGGAACCACTCGAGATATCTCACATCCCGACGGTACATCACGTTTCACTGCCATATAGAAGAACGGACAGCACCATGGATTTTTACACCATCAACTTCGTGCCTACGGGAAGCTTCCCGAATGCCGCCGCTGCCTTCGAGACGCGGATACGAATCTCACTGTGAAGCTGCTGGTTAGTCGACACCACACTCCCAAAGTAGCAGAAGCGGGAGGCGGCTTCCACTACTTCAGCACCAATGCTGATTCGCAGCAATATTGAAGATTGCACCTCCGGTGAAGGCTGAAAGAGACAGACAGTTTTTCTTGTGTTGATGGTGAGCCCTAATTTGACCGCTGTCGAAGCCAGAGCACTAGTCATGTGCTGCAACTCATCCGCGCTGTGTGAGAACAACGCACAGTCGTCAGCAAACAGCAGCATACTGATAGTTGTCTCACAGACTCGAGTTCTCGCACCGAAACGACGGATGTTCAGCAACCCACCATCAATACGGTGCTCCACACGGACACCGTAAGCACAAGCGGCATCAAAAGCACAAGACCTCGTTGCATGAGGATCAATAGTATACAGGGCAGGAACTAAGACACAGCCTTGCTTCACACCAGAGACAACCGCATAGTCATCCGAGGTCTCTCCACTCAGCTGCATCCTCGCCCGCAAGCCACTGTGCAGATATTCACTTAAAATTAGAAGCTTACTTGGACAACCACGCTTACTCAACACCAGCCACAAGGCCTCGCGGTTCACCGTATCAAATGCCTTGGTGAAATCAACAAAAAGCGAGCACAACGGTTGGTGTCGTTCTCTGCACTTCTCCTGCAACTGACGAGCCGCAAACACCATATCTATAATGTTTCGACCCGAACGAAGTCTACATTGCTCTTCCGCCACGTTAGGTTCCACAACCTGACTGACAAGGCGGTTGAGCACGATTTGGGCGATCCCCTTGGGCACACAACTCAGCAAGTTGATGGCATGATAATTCGTACAACATTGCTTGCTTCCTTTGCCCTTGTACAGTGGTAGCACAAGGGCATCCTTCAGCTCAGGAGGCACCTCCTCCTCAATCCACACGCGTTGCACCAAGTGGTGCAGCGCATTCCCCAGCGCGGGTCCACCGTGTTTGAATACTGCAGGCGTGTTCCTGTTAGCCGCTGCTCGCAGCTGAGCAAGTGCTCTCTGCGTCTCATCCAGTGTCAGCGTGCCCGCCAGATTCGCCTTCACATCGTTCTGCTACAGGCCGTTCAGAGTAGGCCACCTAATCTCTGAACAGTTGTTCAAGAGACAGTCAAAGTGTTTTCGCCAGATCTGCATTATGTCTGCAGTCTGTGCAGGTAGCGCCTGAACTACCATCGATCAGGGTCCTCAGCGGCTCCAATTTCGGTCCATATACCGCTTTCAAGGAGTCAAGGAATTCCTTGTGTTGGTGGCGTTCGGCGTAGCATTCCATCTGCTTCGCCGTCTCTGTCTACCATGCATTTTTAGCGCGACGGAGCTCTCGAGTCAGTCACTATCGAATTTTGCAAAGTTGACTATTCTTCCCGAAGTCACTGTGGTCTGCCACATGTGCAACAAATGATGCCTTCGTTTCAGACACCAAGGCGCCAATCGTCGCATTATTCTCATCAAGTTAATCAGGCCGCTTGCAGTTTGCGCGCCTGATGTTCTCCTCGGCAGCAGCTGTCACCTGGTCGCGAATGTCGTGCCACAGGTCGCACACTGTGGCTATGCAGTCCACGTCATATAGGCGTGCAGTCATCGTCTTCTCCAACACAATACGTTTCGCCACGGTACCGAGGGAGAGAAGGTTAACTTTACGCCGATTCACGGTGGGGGTGCAATACATTGATTTACAAAAATATATGTACACTTTGGTGTGCACCAATTTTCGATCAGTGCCACACTCAGCTCCACGCAGTACACGTGTCACGCGCACTGCGCGCATATAACGCTGATGTACGATGACATAGTCGAGCAAGTGGGCGTGACCACTCCGTGGGTGTGTCTTAGTTGCTATCTCACCCGCACTCAGTGCAAACCGAGTGTTCGTGATCGTCAGGCCGTGAGTGACACACAATGAGAGCAGCGTGTCACCATTGACATTCCTTGAACACATGCCATGCGGACCGATAACATCAGTCTACACCGATGCATCACGCCGAACGGTCGCGTTGAAATCACTTAACAGAAACAGTCAATCGCTCCTCCGCACAGACCGTACCACGGAGGTAGTCGATTGTAGAATTGCTCACGCATGTTGACCGCTAGGCGAGATAGCTGATTACCAACCCGCGCGTGTTTGCCACACATTGTGCTTGGGAAAGACCTAGCGAGCGTGTTGCCAGCGCCAAGCCGAAAGCTGATGAACTCGCGCATCAGACAGCAGGCATGTTGCCAATGCCTGATCGGAAGCTGATGAAATCGGACGTCAAACATCACTTGCGTTGCCATGCACCAGGTAGGCGGACGAAGACTGGCGTGTCCGAGGAAGACGGTGAACCGGTCAAACGGAGCGGACAAGCAAGGAAAGGCAGAGTTATCTACAAGGTGATGGTTGGACGTGAGAGGTGGATTAGACACATCAATCATTTGAGACTGAACCATGGCGAAACCCAAGGTCCCCACGAACCACCAGCTTTACATTGGGACATTCTACTAGACATGTTCGGGCTGAAAGTTGAGGGTCAGCAGTCTGGTGAGACAAGACAAATGCCGCAGAAATCAGATGCACAATGTAGGCCGGCTGGGAGATGGAGAACACCACAACGGCTGCGAATCGATCCCCGAGCGTAAAGTAACGAGCACAATCAGGTTCGAATGGTGTTCAAGCTGACTCATTTCGGAAAGGCAGGTGACAGCTGGGCGAGAAAGTTGGTTGCCAACGCGCGTGTGTTTGCCACACATTGTGCTTGGGAAAGACCTAGCGAGCGTGTTGCCAGCGCCAAGCCGAAAGCTGATGAACTTGCGCATCAGACAGCAGGCGTGTTGCCAATGCCTGATCGGAAGCTGATGAAATCGGGCGTCAAACATCACTTGCGTTGCCATGCACCAGGTAGGCGGACGAAGACTGGCGTGTCCGAGGAAGACGGTGAACCGGTCAAACGGAGCGGACAAGCAAGTGTGGAGCGTGGGCTTATAGCCAAATCCGCCAGACGATGTTTATAGGATTGGTGAGACCGACATATAAATATGAGCGTTCTCTGACCTAATACAACTCTGGTCGGCTGAGTCTGTCTTCCTTCCTATCGGGTTTATCAAGGCTTGAAACAGAGCAGGCGTAAGGGCGCAGATTTACCAACTGGCGTGAATCAACAGGTCGATTACAGGTGCAGCTTTATAACAGTGGCGACGCGAGTACAACTGAACACAGAAATGGGAGTCAGTTTTGAACAATTGCGGATGCTTTTGCGGCAACAACAGGCAGAGTTTGAAGCATCCCAATTCAAGCTGATCGAGATGCTAACTCAGAAGCTGGCAGTGCAGTCAATCCCAGGTTTAGGGACAAGTGAAAGTGCTCCTTCGCCAGAAACCCTGACGCAGCATATCAGTGAGTTCCATTATGACCCTGATGCCAGTATAACATTTATTTCTTGGTTCCACAAGTATGAAGATATGTTCCGGGTTGATTTCGCCAACCTTCCGGCGGAAAAGAAGAACCGACTGATGCTGCGGAAGCTGGGTGCTGCCGAACACGAGAAGTTCACAAATATTATCTTACCAGAAAAGTACCGGTTTGTCGTTCGATGAAGTGGTTGCAATTCTGTTACCGATTTTCGGGGAGCAGACGTCTTTGTCCAACATCCGGTACAAGTGTCAGACAATAGGAAGACGAAGACTGTGTCGACTATTCCAACCGTGTGAATCGCGAGTGCGAACGGTCACAACTATACAGGATAACAAGTGATCAGTTTGAATGTCTCATATACGTTTGTAGCGTACACGCATCCAAAGTCGCGGACATTCGAACACGAATACTGAACAAAATTGAGCAGAATCTGGATATCACATTACAGCAAATGACCGGTGAGTACCAACGCATGACGAATTTGAAGCGCGATACCGTAATGATTCAGCAGTTGTCTAATCAGAACGATCAAAATTTTGTCTGTGCAATCAGCCGTACTCCCCAAAAAGTAGCTCTCCACATGAGTGTACCGCATTCTAATCCTCCCTCTGTATGTTTTTTTGTAGTGAGTGGCATTTTGCCCGCGAGTTCCCATTCAAAACCCACACTTGCAACCGTAGCGGCAGTAAAGGGCATAAGCAGTCATGTTGCCTTCCAACTCGTCCAATTTTGACCCAGAAGATGCGTAACGATGCTAGATCGTTCCGGCGTCCCAATTTGACCAGATCTATCACTGCAACTTTCAAGGTGGACGGGCCAGCAAGCACAAATACACAATTGTGAAAATCAACGGCTTCCAAGTCAAGTTACACATCGGCACGGCTTCAGATATCACCCTGATAGCTCGCGACACTTGATGCATGCTGGGGCGACCGACACTCATACAAACAGGCCACACGGCACAAAATGCTTCAGGAGGTATGTTGAAATTGCTTTGTGAACTGAATTGTCAGGTAAAATCCCACGACAAACAAATCCAGACGACATGTTTCTTGACAGACCAGTCGGGGTTAGATTTGTTGTCGCTTGACTGCATGAATCAACTGAAACTGATTGATCAATCAGTGAACAGTATATGTCAGCCACCACAAGTCAATCTGATGTCACAACCGTCACCTTCAAACCCGATGTTTCAGAGTCAGATTACCGAGGTAAAACGACGTCACGATGTACTGTTCCAATCTAGTCTCGAATGCTGCAACCTAACAACTGCCGCATTAAACCTTAAACCAGACGCCAAGCCAGTCTTTAGACTAAGACGCCCGGTGCCCTACGCAACGCAGTCCTTAGTGGAAGCCGATTTAAACCGACTACAATCTGAAGGGATACTCGAAAGAGTTCACTATTCAGAATGGGCAGCACCTATCGTGGTGGTAAAGAAAGGAAACAATAAAGTCCGTATTTGTGCTGATTTCTCGACAGGTTTGAATTCTGTGTTGGAAGATCATCAGTATCACTTGCCGGTACCGGAAGACTCAATGGGAGAAAACGTTTCACAAAACTTGACCTAGCTGATGCGTATCTGTAAATCCCAGTTGCCCATCAATGCAGAACATTACTGACACTAAATACCCACCTCGGATTATTTCAATACAACCGGCTGCCGTTCCGAGTGAAAACCGCACCGGCCATTTTTCAACAAATAATGGATACCCTGCTGAGCAATATCCCAAATACGGCAGTATCCCTGGGCGATGCTTTGAGTATGGACTCAGATCCGCAAGATTTGATAGACATTGGAGAGAATGCTTTCGCGACTCGAAGAAGCTGGATTCCGATTACGGGCTGGGAAATGCGAGTTCCTATTAGAAATTTCTTGGGTTTAGCATCGACAAACATGGCCGGCGTACGGATCCTACCAATATTGGAGTCATCAAAAAGATGAATCTCCCAGAAGACATTGCAAAGCTCCGCTCGTTTCTTGGGCCCGTTAGCCTTTACATCGCTTTCTTACCAAGCCTTTACCAAATCAGAAGTTCGCTGAACCAGCTACTGACAAAAGACAAGGGTTGGAAATATACGAAGGACTGCTAGCAGTCTTTTGATGCAGTCAAAGCAGCTCTCACTTCTGATCTACTCTTGACTCACTTCAATCCGAAGTTTAAAATTGTCATTGCTGCGGACGCTTTCAGTTATGGTGTCAGTGTCGTTATCTCCCACGTTTTTCCGCATGGAGGAGAAAAGGCTATCGCGCACGCAACACGGTCAGCTGAAAAGAAGTATAGCCAGATAGAAGGAAGCGCTCGCGATCATTTTCGCAATGATACGGTTCCATAAGATGCTGTATGACAGACATTTCACGCTCCTGACTGACCACAAGTCATTTCTGTGGATATTCGAGTCCAAGAAAGGAATTCCAGTTTTTACGGCAAACCGATTTCACCGATTTGCGACCATACTACTGGCCTACGACTTCAGTATACAGTATAAACCGACTCAACCAATCGCTCAAGCGGATGCCCTGTCTCGTCTCATCAGTTCACACCCAATGGAGAATGATGATTGTGTGATTGCAGTTATCATTTTCGAATCAGAAGTCCAACGAACCTTGGCTGATAATGTGAGAAGACTACCTGTAACAGCTGCCACCATTCGTATAGAGGTATCACGGGACAGAATCTTGGAGAAAGCGATGCAGTGTGTACGAACATGACCAAATGGAGGCATACCTATGGAGTTGCGGCCGTTATACAATCGACGTGGATCCCTGTCAGTCGTGGACAATTGTCTGATGTTTGGAGATCGAGTGGTGGTGCCAACGAAATTGCAGAGGCAAATATTGCAGCAGTTCCACACGGGGCACCCTGGTACCAGCCGCAAGAAAGCCCTGGCACGCAGTTTTGTTTACTGACCAGAAATGGATTCGGAAATTGAAAAATTCTGCCAACTGTGTGTATCTTGTCAACTTGCAACGAAGACCCCTCCTAAGTGTCTGTGGCAACCTTGGCCTGAAGCAGAGAAACCGTGGCAACGAATCCACTTAGGCTATGTATGACCAATCAACAGCCAATACTATCTCGTTTCGGTCGACTCATTCACCAACTGACCTAATGTGATTCCGGTAAACAATCCGACTACCCAGCACACGGTCAACGAGCTGGAGAAGCTGTTCCGATATTTCGGCCTGTCAGAGGTGTTAGTGACAGACAGTGGAACACAACTCACCTCAACTTTTTTCCGCGAGTGGTGCAAGAAAAAGGGAATTCAGCAGATGTTCTCGCCACCATATCATCCGCAATCAAACGGAAAGTTTCGTGGCTACACGCAAACGTGCACTCTGTAAAGCAGGGCAAAGAAGGGCCTCGCATGATGCAATTCACTCTTTCCTATGCATGTATCGGAACGCTCCGAATCCAAAATCCCCTGATGGGAAATCCCCCACAGAAGTACTATTTGGTAGAAAGATCCGGACGTTGTTCGTTAAACTTTTGCCAAGGAAAACAGAAAAACACGGCAGTAGTCACCTGGAGGAAGTTCGCAAAGTCTGGCTCCGTAACTCCAATGTTGGTGACATGGATTACGCCCGGGGTTTTCGAAGGCCGAAGGGGTGGTTGAGCGGAACTGTTATCGGCAGGAAAGGCAGATTTATCTACAAGGTGATGGTTGGACGTGAGAGGTGGATTAGACACATCAATCATTTGAGACTGAACCATGGCAAAACCCAAGGTCCCCACGAACCACCAGCTTTACATTGGGACATTCTACTAGACATGTTCGGGCTGAAAGTTGAGGGTCAGCAGTCTGGTGAGACAAAACAAATGCCGCAGAAATCAGATGCACAATGCAGGCCGGCTGGGAGATGGAGAACACCACAACGGCTGCGGATCGATCCCCGAGCGTAAAGTTACGAGCACAATCAGGTTCGAATGATGTTCAAGCTGACTCATTTGGAAAGTGAGGTGACAGCTGGGCGAGAAAGTTGGTTGCCAACGCGCGTGTGTTTGCCACACATTGTGCTTGGGAAAGACCTAGCGAGCGTGTTGCCAGCGCCAAGCCGAAAGCTGATGAACTTGCGCATCAGACAGCAGGCGTGTTGCCAATGCCTGATCGGAAGCTGATGAAATCGGGCGTCAAACATCACTTGCGTTGCCATGCACCAGGTAGGCGGACGAAGACTGGCGTGTCCGAGGAAGACGGTGAACCGGTCAAACGGAGCGGACAAGCAAGTGTGGAGCGTAGGCTTACAGCCAAATCCGCCAGACGATGTTTATAGGACTGGTGAGACCGACATATAAATATGAGCGTTCTCTGACCTAATACAACTCTGGTCGGCTGAGTCTGTCTTCCTTCCTATCGGGTTTATCAAGGCTTGAAACAGAGCAGGCGTAAGGGCGCAGATTTACCAACTGGCGTGAATCAACAGTTAGGTTGCGGGTACATGGTTATAACACATGTCATCAGGTTAACACCTCGTCGGACCTTACGTGCTTATAAAGTGGCAGACTTACCTCTTCCGAGTCGTAGGCGGATAGTCATCAGTCGCGCGCTAGTGCCTGTTAGTTCATCCACCAGCTGGCCATGGAACTGATCGGATATTGTAAATCCGACCCCATGTACACATGGTTCTGATTCGGCATTCCCACCCAATAGAATGTGTAGCCAGCACCTGCTTCATGCAACTTACCATGCTCACCGAGCCTGGTTTCACTGAACGCCGCAATATCGGTGTGGTAACGCACCAGTTCCATCACGACTTTTGCAGTGCGTCGCTCGGAGCGCTCACTGGAGTTCCGATCCAGTAGGTTGCGCACGTTCCATCATCCGATGCTGAGTGCTTGCGCGCAGGCATGCGATTGCATTGGTGGGCAATCGCACGCGAGGTGGTCGTTGTGCTTCGGAGGTTTGCTTGAGGGACTCCACCCGGAGCCTTTGGCTCATTAGCCTGACCCAGAAGGCAATGGATTGTCTGGCGGTTTGCTTGAGGGACTCAGCCCGGAGTTTTTGTCTCAATAGCCTGACCCACAAGGCAGTGGGTTGTTTGGAGGTTTGCTTGAGGGTCGCTCCACGAAGTCTTTGGCTCAGTAGCCTTACACACATTGCATTGGGAAGCAGATGCAGCTCGGAATGTGATTGCAGAGACAGATTGGGATCTGCTTGATGGCCGTCACACGCAGCCTTTGAGGCATTGGAACGATTTACGTGTTTTGCAACCGTAATAGGATACGCACCTGCGAACACGTCCAGACGCAGGTGGGTTTTTGGTGGGTTTGCACCAATTTGACCAGGGGTCTCCTGGCTTGAGGCGGGCAGTAGCAAGCCACTGAACACTTGGAGGTGTCCTCCCATCGTCAGAGACAATGCGTGGCGCTCGTGCTCTACGCCAATCGAGCTGAGTTTATAATCCGTATACCTTTTGTCTTCCATTGTTAGGTTTTGAAGGAAGAGGTCCATCGACCACTTCCTAACCTCCGAAGAGGATGGACTAGGATACTGGCAGGATGCCCACATCTGACAGGAGAACGACTCGGGCCCTCAGCCAAAGTCTTCGATTAAATGTACACTCGGAAAGCAGCGGGTCTAGCACATGGCCAGTTCACTGACTCATGCGGATTGGTGTCCTGGATCTTAGCGGGGAGAAGGGCGTACCCTAACTCCCACCCAACAGTAGCCACGAGAAGGCGTCTAGGACATGAGCTAGTGGCACAACAGTAGCAGCAGTGGGTAGACCATCTGTCAAGTTCTAGCTGCCACCAGCCTCAGCGTACCATAGGCTCTCTCGCTTTTTGTAAATTTTTCCACTCACCTTGATTAGTTTTTTTATTGGGCGAGGGAAGGGGAATCACTGCAACAAGAAGATATACACGGCTGCCACTGAGTTCGGTTTCCAGCCATGACTTCCAAGGTTTCCCACGAATTGCACTCAGCTTCCTTCGGACCCCATCCAGGGAGTCGGGAGTAACCAACCGTGGCCAGCGGTTTTGTCAGATTTTTTATCCTGATCTCCATGTTGTAGGCTGTCCACCCCACTGCCTTCTCGAGCCCTGTCTAGCGACCGCGAATAAGGCACAATGCGAAAGACGCTGGACGGGCATACGCAATATGTGTCCGTGGCATCATAGTTGACGCAGCGAGACAAGCACCCCGATGGAGTGGCTGTTTCCACCTAAGACTCGCTGTTTGATTTCAGCGTTGGTTACCTGGTTCAGCCACTGCACACGGGCGATTTACCGCCAGCAGCGGTTCTCAAAGACTAACAGTCGGCGCAGATCATCGGTTCGAGCAGGCCAAGTCTCGGAACCGTAAAACAGTACTGCGAGGACGATCGCACTATAAACCCGTCCTTTGATGTTGAGACGGATGTCATGACGGCGCCATAAATGCCTTGGCGTGAAGAAGGCCAGGCGAGCTTTTGAGATACGCATCGAACCCTCGTTTCCAACAACCCCACCAGCAGTTATGCAGCTTTCCAGATAGGCAAAACTCTGTACCACTTCCAGTGTCCCACCACCGATGGTGAGTGCAGGTAGGGGCGTATACCAGTCTTGAAAAAGCGCCTTGTACTTGGATGGCAAAAAGTGCATGCCATACTTCGATGCTTCAATCACCAGGCGGTGAAGTGCAAGTTGGACGGTCTGCGGACCGTCACCCAACAAGAAGATATCTTCAGCGTAATCAAAATCAACCACCTGACTACCTGGGAGAATCTCAACGCCAGCGTCCCACAAGTCTTATAGAGCATTTTTGAGGACATCCTCAATGTCAAAGTTGAAGTGCTATGGAGTGATGGGGCATCTTTGTCGAACTCCACTGGTGACAATCAAGGTAGGCGAAAGCTTTCCATAAGCCCTAACTCTACCTGAGGTCAGACTATACAGAGCACGCAGTACGGTAACGTACCTCTCAGAAATGTCACTGCTCAACAGACAGTGCCACAATGCAGCCCTGTCAACTGAATCGAAGGCAGCACGGATATCCAGGTGCACAACGCTCGTTGGCTTTTGTTACACATTGCGGAGCTCGAGAATCTGACGGAGTGTGAAAATCTGATCGATACAGCCGTGGCTATGGTTAAACCCAGCCTGTTCTTCTCGCTGTATTGATTCACGAGTTGCGGATAGCCTGCGAAGGATGATGGACCCCTGAATCTTGCAAACGACTGGAGGCAGACTTATGCCCCTAATATTGGAGAAATTTGCTCGCCGGACCTTTTTGAAGATGGGTACGACTACCGACTCACTCCAGGATTATGAAACCTTCATTTTTGCCCAGACTTCTGAGAAAAAACGGTGAGTTTTCGAACCAGCGAAGAACCCCAGCTATAAATAGAGTAGGAGGTAGACCATCAGGGCCGGGTACCTTATAACGCTTTAGGCAGCAGAGTTCCCTCCAGGTTTCCTGGTGAGAGAGAGAATCAGTGGAGATAGTCCACTCATCACCAGTGCGCGCCCCAGAGGAAACAGATGGAGCTGGCGACCAGGAAAACTGCGAGCGAATATGTTCGGCCTGTCGCTCCAACCGTCGTTGGAGATTAGTGATTAGTTAGCCATCCTCTTCGCAGATTGTTTCGCTTACTGCTGATCGGAAGTCTTCGATGACTCGCATAAGGTGGAGCAGTTTTCTGGTATTACCAGAGAAATTAGCATGTTCAAACTTTCTAGCATCTTCACACCACCAGGTCTCACAGTCCTTCTGTAAGCTTCTACGCAACGGTCGATCCATGGATCGGCGTTTCTCACTACCGTTGGTGTCGGCTGGGACCAAGCGGCGTCTGTCCATCAGCGACAAGGAGGCAGTGGTGAGCCATCTTTTCGGCGGGTGACAAGCGAATCCACAACTGACATTACTGGCAGAAATTAAAGCGCCTTTGATTCACATCCATTGCGAATTGAGACCATCGTCAGAGGATGGAGCAAGTAGTATTGACGGAGAAGCCTAGTGCTTGGCTAACATCGCAGGATGTTGCAGATTTTCTACATTCGGTCGGTAGTGCGTACGTCTGGATGATCTTCCGAAACGCATGCAGATTTTAGTGCGAACCGGTGCTTGGTCGGAGTCCAGATAAGTTGCCCAGTACGATCGGCGGTCTGCTACGCTCCTGCGCCATCTGTAACTTATATCTATGTGGTTAAGCTGGGACCATTCTTGTGTTTGAAAAGGCGGACGCCAGGTATCAGTCTATCTTTTCGAATGACGAAAACTTATACTCGAAAGAAACAAGCGATGATCAGAACAAAGCGTCAGTAGTCTGTCTCCGTTGTCTGAGCGGCTGCTACCGAGGCCAAAACTACCCCCAAAATGGTGCTCGCTTGGTGCAGACGGCCAACTCGTGTGTTAAAATCTCCGGCAAGAATGACAATGTCCGACTTCTTAGCGGAACGCAGAAGCTCATGTAGCTATTGGTAAAAGCAATCTTTGACTGCATCCGGGCTGCAATCTGTAAGTGCGTATACGGAGATGACAAACAAGGCACGCGTAACATTTCGACGCTTACTTAACTTACATGAACCTTGTACTCTTACTGCACGTAGCCGAATGTTGACTGAGATCCAGTCAAGTTAAGCGACCTCAGCCCTGTCCCTCAGTGCAACCTCAACACTAGCTTGGCCAGAAGCGGCGGTTTCTGAATCTCCGGAAAGGCGCAAGTAGTATTTGTCGTCAGGGTTTGCTGGAGATGTCATTCTGATGACGGTACTGGCGTTCTGCAATCTGGTTTCGGAAAGGCAACAGATGTTCGTTCACTGAGAGTGTCTCATGGGTGCAGGCCAGACATGCTTGTCGTCCGATCTACATCACAGTGCGCACATTGAACGCTTGGGCTTCGCTTGAATGTGAGGATGTTGTGACCAACGAACAAGGAACACCAAGCATTTGGCATGGAACTCTGTCAGGTACGACCAGTGAGCGGTTGTTGATGGTTACCGGGGAAGACAAGTGCAGAGGAACTGGACGTGGGACGATCTGTAAGCGGATGTTGAGCAGCAGAGAGAGTAAAGCCAATAGACATAGCAAGTGGTAAAGCAGTAGTGTAATCCATTCATGATTCTTCAGCGGGCGTGATACTACCCGGTTGCCCAAGACGAAGTAGTGGGTTGTCTTAGAGGGCCCTACCCCGAGCCTTTGATCCGGGGTCTAACCCACAAAGCAGCAGGGCGATATGAGGGTATCGCAACCCGTTGGGAGCCGGTGACCAAACAAGTGGTTCATACGCCTTTAGGACCGCATAGGACCAGGGGCCTAACACACCCTTGAATCGCATTGCCGCTCAGAGACAGGCAAGGAGCAGTGACACGTTTTAGTGGCGAGTCACATCCGCCAGGTCACAGTGTTGTGAACTGGACAAATGTGGCTTTTTATAGCGAGAACGCCACTTCCTGGAAAACAGCCGCGGAACCATCCGCTTAAACCGGATAATCTCGAATCACCCAGCTAACACCACTAGAAGGTTGTTCGGCAAGCCATACGCGCGTAGCTCGGGCAGAGTGAGGGCTTACGGCAAGCTGTCGCTGCCCTTCGATATCTCCAGCGGTGTGAAACCAGGATGCCCACTGTCACCTTTCCTCTTCAACTTCGCTTTTGACGAAGTCATGCAGATTGCGTTCACAGGACACGACTTAGGTGTGGAGTTACCCCAGTTGAACGACTTCTTGACCTGGAATCTGCTGACGATATTGCCCTAATCTTTGACATCTCCCATACGTGCCATGCGGCACTGGACAGGTTTGCACTGGCTGTCACCCGTTTCGGACTATGCATTGCACCCTCGAAGTACAAAGCTTTCCTCCAAGATTGGTAGGAGCCGCCTCCTGCGTTGATCTTTGATAGGGATCAGCTAGAAGTCGTTCAAAACTGGGTAATTGTACCATCGCCCGTACGATTGAAGATGAGATCACTAACCGTATAGCAAAGCTCGAGGTGCTTTTGCTAATCTTCGCCACCTATGGCGCCGGCACGACATCACTCTCGCCCTGAAGGGTAAAGTGTACGACGCAACGGTACGTTCGATCCTACTGTACGGTTGCGAAACCTGGCCCCTAAGATCGGCGGACATGAAGAGGCTAGTTACGTTCGACCACCGGTGCCTTCGCAGTTTGGCTCACATCTGGTGGGAACACCGCGTGAGCAACGAGCATGTTCGATGCCTTGCTTACGGCACAGGAAAAGGGAATGAACCGCTCAGCACCGTCATTTCACGCACCAGGCTCCGATGGTTCTGCCACGTGTTACGCATGTCAGCCCACCGAACCCCGCGACGTGTGTTGTTTGCGCGCCGGGGGTGTGTGTGCAAGAAGAGGAGGGGTGGCCAAGCGATGACTTGTCCCAGAGGAATGAAGGCCCTCCTATCGAAGTTGGCCTCGGTTGGAGCGTGTCGGCTCCCTGGTTGTGGTCCGAAAGACAATGAACACATTTGGCTAGATACGCTTGCGTACATTGCTAGTAGCCGACCTAAAGGGCCTTCGTGCTGTGAGTTTCTCTGTCACTGCCCATCCCTCTTAGCCTCCTCCTCCAACCACGATCTCATTTGTTAGCATTATATACTGTATAATATATGCTTTTTTGTTGCGTAATTGCTGGTTGGTATTTTTCCAAAGCGATACTCATCAGTTACTGGTGGCTCAGCTGGCGTGCATTTGTTTTTTTCCTTCTCTCTATTTCGGCACAGTGACTGTGTTCTCCACCTTTAGCTGACGTGTATGATGATTAATGATGATCCGCAAGTCGAATCTTCCGCATCTTGCATGTCGACTGAGTTCCTATTCCCTTGAAGCTCATTGACATTAGTGCGAGCGATCGAATGTTTCGGTACACAATGCCTTCTTGTAGCCTTACGCTACCAAGAGCTAGGATAACTTCTCTGTTGTCAATCGCCGGAGGCGCTTGATACGCCTCGGTGTGGTCATGGTAAACGGCAGCGTACCAAGGCATGATCAGAGTCGACGCAAGTATTCCAGACCGAACGACATTTCAGGATTGGACCACGCCACCTGTGTAACTTATGGGAACCTGTTCTATTTGAGTCAGTCGCTGGACAGCTATAACGGAATTCCAAGTGACATTTCGGCGATCACTGTGCCTAAAAGTGGTGCTACTAATAAACATCCAGTGTTTCTGATGGGGGCTGGAAGTGCTTGTGAGGGGAATTGCTGTGGTACCGGTAGGCAGTTGGAAAATCGAACACCACCGAGCATCTTGCGAAGTACCAACACTGGTTCAATCCAGCCCGATAGAAAGTAGGCATGTTATCGGAAACAGATTGGTCTGCCGAGCAGCAAATACTTTGCGTACACCCGCCTCGAGCTCCTCAAATCTAACCAGCTAGCATCCACTGAATGTGAAAGTGACCATTCAGACGCCAGCCCGTTCCAAAAGCATAGGCGAAGAAGCGCGTAACCGTGAGGAACGTATTAGTGCGCACTTGAGCCAAGGTTTGTACTACTGGATCGAGAGACGAAGCGTGCAGCCTGATGGACAAGTGCTCAACTGAGCCAATCCAACAAGAAAGTGGTGGTAATTTTAGACAGAATGAACGCTGCGTGCTAGCATAAACCAATGGAAATGAAGTCATCAAACAAAATGCACATAACAAGGATGAGCCAATGAAGCGGACTGTTGCAAATGGTGTGTATACTCAAGAAATATACAAGCGTAGTCTTAGTGAAGAACTTATTGATCGCGGACCAGTCTTCTCACTTAATGGTGTACTACTCGACAGTGCTGGGCGCACAGTTGCAACAGTCAACTGCCGTTGTCCGTCCACTCGAAGTTAATTGCATGCTTACCACCTAGCTGTTTTTCTGTAAAGTCCGGACGACATGCGTATTCCCCTTCCCTTCGACACCAATTGTGTCAACTGTACGCCGTAACGGCACTTCGCTGCCGCGCGACCACCTTCAGTCGAGTGCGGGTTAACCATACTGCGACGACGCCCGGTGACCACCAGTGGTATCTGAACTGGTAGCACTGCGTAGTAGCGTGTTCATATCATGGTAGTTGTCCTTGGTGGCATCAAAACTGCAATGGTTGGGGGCATAAACGGAAATTGCAAAGATGTAGCGTTTAGTACTACTTGGTATGCAAAAGCGGTTGCTCACAAGAATTCAATGAATTCATGGTTTTACCATCGATCAATCCATCTTTGTAAAGTCTATGCAGTTCGCGGGCTATAGTCTTTTCAATTTTCTACATTCTATCTCGGCCTGTTTCGTCTTTAATAAATCGCTGCTTATTCTTAAGCACGGACTGCCTTTTCTGCAAATAGTCCTTTTTGCTCATTACGACAACTCCAGATCACTTGCCGGGCCTTAGTATCAATACATTCTCATTTTGACGTAACTCCATCAAGGACGCAAAGTAGTCTCTTGAAGTTACTCTACGCGGATTCTCCAAGTCCAATTTTGAATTCGTTTCCGCTGCACCAAGCGTTGCTCGCTGATCTCAGTGGCATAGTGCTTATGGCGTCAACCATGAGGCCCTAGACTCTGAGTTCCAGCCCAACTCAGGCTATCTCCAACTGATGAGTCCCAACCAGGACGAAACCGCGGTCTTGGGGTGCCAGTGTTGGGATGACCAACACTATAATGTTTCCATATTACTCTACGCTTTTCCGCCTCCGTAATGTAAAAGTATTTGGCTGGATCTAGTGCGTTGCCTTAAACCAGATGTTCATATCTGTTGTTACCAACGTCAGGCTAGAAAACTCTTCCTACAGGTGTTCAAACAGTTTCACACAAGTGATCGGCTGTTGCTTGATATTCCCGGTGTGGCTGCGCTTGATGTGCATGTTGGCGAGGTGCCTATCTGTCTATTACCCACTACCTCTTGCATATTGACTCTGGAGACAGTTGGTCGTTACTGGAAGTGATGGGGTGCACGGGCCTTGTGGCCGTGCTAGGCTCAAAGAGCGGTTCCATGCACTCAGTGTGGAGCGGATTACGGTCCAGCCACCGCCTTGTGTGCGGTTGATTCCCCAAATACAGCGTGCTTGTGTTTGCCTGTGAAGGAGTGTGGGCCGGCTCCGTTGATGAAACCTGGTTCCCATCCGCATGCCTCCCGGTCTTATTCCTTCGGGTTTACACTGGATATGGGGTATGTGGTTGGAGCTGTGGGTGGTGCAGCGCAAGCTATCCATGGTCCCTCTGTAGGCGCAGGCGTCCTGTGAATTGCCACAGTGACAGGGAAATCCGAAACCGGATGCCGCCAACCATATATATAGTTGGCGACATCGGGTTTCGGATTTGCCTATCACGGTGACCAGCCACAGGACGCCTGCGCCTATAGTGGGACCATGGGTGGCTTGCGGTGCACCACCCACAGCTCCATCCACACACCCATATCCAGTGTAAACCCAAAGGAATAAGACCGGGAGGTATGTGGATGTGAGCCACGTTTCTTCAACGGAGCCGGTCCACACTCCTTCACAGGCAAATACAAGCACGCTATATTTGGGAATCAAGCACACAAAAGGCAGTGGCTGGACCGTAGTCCGCTCCACACTGAGTGCATGGAACCACTCTTCGAGCCTAGCACGGCCACAAGGCCCGTGCACCCCATCACTTCCAGTAACGACCAACTGTCTCCAGAGTCAATATGCAAGAGGTAGTGGGTAATAGACAGATAGGCACCTCGCCAACATGCACATCAAGCGCAGCCACACCGGGAATATCAAGCAACAGCCGATCACTTGTGTGAAAGATAACAAATAAAATAAATTGCTTAATGCATTAGGAAACGGTAACCTAAATCTTAAATTAATGAGCATATGAAATAAGTTGTTTACAAAAGACTCCGAGATAAGTTCATGAGGTCAGAAAGTAAATTTTACGGAAATGCCACAAACACAAAAATATGATCAAAATTAGCAACAATTGGCTTAACCGACGTGTGCAAGTTTATAGAAGAGGGTACTGGTGGACATTTATATGTGAAAGAAAAGAATTAGGACAAAACTGCAAACCCACCACTTGAAATAAAGAGACTTAGCATGCAGGCCTACGGTTAGTAAATCGAAGGCAGCGTACCTACAAACGCTGCGACGGCGCTGTCTACGTTCTCTGAAAACCCACCACCTGAAATAAAATGACTTAGCATGCAAGCACGCGGTTGGTTAATAGAATGCAGCGTATCTACAAACGCTGCGCCGGTTCTGCCTACGTTCTCTGCAGGACCCGTCGTCGCTTCGGTAGTGGCCAAGAGTGGCCTCGCTCATGGCCCACTAAGCTTGCCTGACTCAGGCACTCGCGACCGCACGTGCTGCAGCACCATGCGCTCTATGTCGATGGAGTACAACCCATCGGTGCTTGCCGCTTTCGCACTTGCCGCTTTTTCTCTCCATGCATGAGGTCTTTCCTCCGCACTTCAGCAACTGCCTTCGTGATTAGATCGCGCGATGCACGCCGATCAACCGCCTTCGATTCCCATCATCAGAAATCATGATTAGAACGTGAGTGACTCACTTTGATCATGTCCTCGTAACGTAATTTTGGTTTCCCAGCATGCCGCTTCCCTATACTCAGCTGACCATATAATAGTTGTTTCGGTATCCGCGTCGAATCCATGCGGCTCACATGATCGAGCCACCTCAGGTGTCTCAGCAAAAGTATGCAGTCTACTGCATACATTCCACTTTGTCGCGACACTTCCGTGTCAGCAACTCTGTCGCCCCAACCGATGCGCAAAATCTGTCGCACACACTACTGATGGGACCGCTCGAGATATCGCACATCCCGCCGGTACCTCGTCCACGTTTCACTGCCGTATAGAAGAACGGACACCACCATGGATTTGTACACGATCAGCTACGTGCAGACGGTAAGATGATGGTTGTTCCACACTCGGTACTCTATCTACCCGAATGCCGCCGCTGCCTTCTACACGCGAATACGCCGCTCACTGTGTAGCTGCTGATCAGTCGACATCACACTCCCAAGGTAGCAGAAGCGTGAGGTGGTTTCCAATACTTCAGCACTAATGGTGATTCGCGGCAATATTGAAGATTGCACCCCCGGTGAAGGCTGAAAGAGACAGACAGTTTTGCTTTTGTTGATGATGAGCCCGAATTTGATCGCTATCGAAGCCAGAGCACTAGTCATATGCTGCAACTCATCCGCGCTGTGTGAGAACAACGCACAGTCGTCAGCAAACAGCAACATACGGATAGTTATCTCACAGACTCGAGTTCTCGCACCGAAACGACGGATGTTCAGCAACCCACCATCAATACGGTGCTCCACACGAACACCGTAAGCACAAGCGGAATCAAAAGCACAGGACATCATTGCATGAAGATATATATTAAACAGGGCAGGAGCTAAGACACAGTCTTGCTTCTCTCCACTCAGCTGCATCCTCGCTTGCATACCACTGTGCAGACATTCAATTAAACTTGCAAACTTACGTGGGCAACCAAACTTACCCAACTCCAGCTACAGTGCCTCGCGGTTCACCGTATCAAATGCCTTGATGAAGACAACAAAAATGAGTACAATGACTGGTGTCATTCTCTGCACTTCTCCTGCAACTGACGAGCCGCAAACACCATATCTATAGTGCTGCGACCCGAACAGTATCCACACTGCTCTTCCGCCATGTTAGGTTCCACAACCAGACTGACGAGGCGATTGAGCAGTATTCGAGCAATCACCTTACCCACACAACTCAGCAAGTTGCTGCCACGATAATTCGTGCAACATTGCTTGCTCCATTTGCCCTTGTACAGTGGTAGCACAAGGGCATCCTTCAGCTCAGGAGGCCCCTCCTCCTCAATCCACTCGCATTGCACCAAGTGGTGCAGCGCAGTCAACAACGCGAGTCCGTCGTGTTTCAGTACTTCAGGCGGGATCCCGTCGGCTCCGGCACATTTGCCGTTTCGCAGCTGAGCAAGTGCTCTCTGCGTCTCATCCAGTGTCGGCGTATCCGCCAGACTCAACTTCACATCGTGCTGCTTCAGGCCGTTCAATGTAGGCCAGTCAATCTCTGAACGGTGGTTCCAAAGACAGCCAAGGTTTTTTTGTCAGATCTGCATTATGTCTGCAGTCTGGGTGCAGGTAGCGCCTGAACTACCATCGATCAGCGTCCTCAGCGGCTCCAATCTCTGTCCATACACCACCTTCAAGTAGTCAAAGAATTCCTTGTGTTGGCGGTGTTCAGCGTAGCATTCCATCTGCTTCGCCTTCGCCGTACACCATGCATTTTTAGTGCGACGGAGCTCTCGGGTCAGTCGCCGTCGACGTTTGCGAAACTAACTACTCTTCCCCAAGTCACTGGAATCTGCCACATGTGCAGCAAATGCTGCATTCTTTTCCGACACCAATGCGCCGATCGTCGCATTGTTCACATCAAACCAATCAGGTCGCTTACCGTTTGCGCGCCTGATGGTCCACTCGGCAGCAGTTTTCACCTGGTTGTGAATGTGGTGCCACAGGTCGCCCACTGTGGCTATGTAGTCCACATCACCACACAGGCGTGCAGTCATCGCCTTCTCCAGCTCAGTACGTTTCGCCACAGTACCGAGGGAAAGAATGTTAAATTTACGTCGATTCACGGCGGGAGTGCAATACATTGATTTACGAAAATATGTGTACAGTTTGGTCCGAACCAATTTGTGATCAGTGCCACACTCAGCTCCACGCAATACACGTGTCACGCTGCGTTTTTTGATGCGCCTTCAAGTGTGGTAGACGGTCCCTAGACGATGACGCGCGGTGTGGTCGACCTGTGGAGACCACCACCGCGGACAGTATTGCTGCTTTGTTAGCAATGCTGGAGGAGGACGCGCAGGTGGCTATGTTACTGTTGGGGATAGCCATCGGGATCACTCCGCGGGTCATCTTGTCCCTTTGAGGTACGGGCACTGCCACAGAGCTGAATACTCACCCTTCAACGGTGCATAAAGCACATTCATGACTTGGTTTGTCTTGACCATTCAGCATGAGAATCAGGGCCTCATAAATGTTTGCACAACCTTGGTCCCCCGTCAGCTTATTGAGGACCAGAAAGCAGCTCGAATGAATTGGGGTTGCACCTTGCTTCTTAGCTTTTGTGGTGGTGGATGTTCCATTGCTGTCTGGGAGGGTTGTCAATAGTGATGAGACCTGGGTATACAGTTTCGACCCAGAGACCAAGTAACAATCAGCTCAGTGGACGGCCGTTGGTGAGACATCGCCTCAGAAATTCTGGCTTGAGCGTGGTGTGGCCAAGCAAATGGTGGACGTGTTCGTGTTTCAAGACCGGTCAGGTGACTACTGTACCGTTCGTACGGCAACGCCCAGTCACCGGGCGTTGGTACACCACAATTGCTGGGAGCTGTAACCAAGCGTTGTCCAATGACTCTTGTACGTGGGACCTTGCTGTACCATGACAACACATCTGCACACAAATCCCATGTAGTTTTTGATTTTCTGGCTCCTCTAGCCAGGAGGTTGGTTACCCACCCTACAATGCAGTGCTGGCTCCGTGTGACATCTTTGTGTTTCCAAGTGTCAAGCGCATGATAAGTTTAATCCGCTACGAGCCTTCAGAAGCACCACTAGAGACCATTATAGAGCTGCTTGAAGGCTTACTCGCTTCGGCGTGGTCTGTGCGCTTCTCCAAATAGTTTGAACGCATGGAACTGCGCATGAACGCTGGTGGAGAGAATCTCGAGAAAATGTAATGCTTATTTTGCTACGACTTTGTGCGTCCGGAAACTTATTGTTCTACTCTCGTATATATTGCATTGGCGGCATCCGTGTCCGGACTTGCCTGTCGCCGTGACCTTCCTGGGACAACCACAGGACGCTTGCATATACAGAGGAACCAGGGGTGGCTTGCGCTGCGCCTCCATCCATCACACTCCATATGCAGTGTATCCCAGAAGGAATAAGACCGAGATGCATATGGATGAGAGCCACGTTTCATCAACGGTGCCGACCCATATTTCTTCAATATGGACAGTAGCCACATTACTGTTTATCTGATTTTGGAGTAATACTTACCAGACGTACACAAAGCGATGTCTGGGACGTAGCGCTTTCGCACAGGACAGGACTGCTCTTTTAGCCTGACACGTTCACAAGGACCGTGCACCTCGTCCCCCCATCAACGATTAGCAGTCACCTGGAGCCAGTATAGACAAGGTAGACAGTTAGGCGCATTGCCAACTTTCGCATCAAACGTAACCACACCGGGGATATCAAGCAATAGCCAACACCTGAAATACAAGATACTCAGCACGCGGGCACACACAAATACAGACTAACTGCGGCGATGATGCAGCACACGTACTACATCAACCGCCCTATTGGCTTGGATCAGTCAATTAAATGGAAGCTGATGCAGCGTACTTACGGACACTGCGCAGATGCTGCTTAGATAATCAGCTGACTCATCATCTTGTTTTGAATACTGGCCTTGCGTGGCCACCCAGCTGGCTTACCAGTTCCGCTCGGCTCAGGCACTCGCGACCGCATGTGCTACAACACCGTGCGGTTAATCTCGACGGTCTGGAAGCCATCGGCACCTGTAGTTTCCGTAGCCGGCATCTCTCCTTCGCACATCATACTGCTTTTTCCTGTATCTGGGCAACCGCTGTCTTGGTCAACTCTCACCATTTGCACCGATCAACAGCCATCACTTCGCAACCTCTGCAATCAACACTAGTTCCTGATAGCCTCATCCGGATCATGTCCTTCTAACCTAACTTCGGTTTTCCTGTGTGCTGCTTCCCTGCACTAATTTGTCCATATAGCAGCTGTTTGGTATCCACATAGAATTCATGCGGCTGATGTGCCCCATCCACCTCAGGTCCTCCGTAGATGTATAAAGCCCATTGCAGCGCAGAACTTCCGGTCTGCAAATCGGTCACTGTTATAAACTTTTCGTTTGTTGCCATTCCGAAATACCCACTATAATTGCTCCACAAGACCTCCAATCCAACCGAAGGCAAAATCAAAATGCAAATAGCCTCGACAACATAACGCGTTAACCGCCGCTAAAAACACTGTACAACTGAAGCAGGCATTGGTTGTATTAATAGGTCGCTTACCGACCTTACACTTGAGGAATTGGAAAGTCAACTGTCAAAGTTAGTAGTTCCCCGCCGATCCGGTCAATTTTCTGGAGGTTGACAGTCCTTTGCACACCTTAGCATATTCCAGAAAGTTTTAAATAGATGCGATACTCGGTAACAATCTATTAATCGCTGCACTAATTACGTTTCCGGAATATTCTTATATTCTTCCGGACACCTCACCTGAGACGGCGTCTCTAGTGTATGATGAAGGCCTTGGAGTAACTTGCAGTCATCTGGACAGTGTTCTATGTCTGTCGGTCTATCTCCTCGGCTGAAATGATCGAGAAGCGGGTCCTGGGATCTGTGGTCTTGTTTCTTTGCTCGACTGACAGCACTCGTCCATAAGCTCCTTTGGCAAGTCAAATAGGAGATCGGCAGCCTTTGCTCCCCCAGGTCAGGACATCGTTGACCGTAGCTGATTTGCATGGCGGACTCAGATCTGCGTTCCCACGATCACATCTTGCATGCCATTTCCGCGCTTGTTTTGGACCGTGCTTGACGTCCACTTCGTGTGGTCATCTTGATAGTCACATACTAGCACTCTCTGTTCCGACGTGAACGATTCTTGCTTTCCTCCATGTCGTCGGTTAAAATCTTGTTCCATTCTGTGGTTCCTTTCACCCACAGAATGGCATCGGACGGCATACGGAGCTTTCCGTTCGTCCTAGCCTATACTGGCGAAACTCCATTTAGCACTTGTGGAATCGGTGTTCATCGGTAAAGGAAGAGGAACCGGTCAATCACCTCCACCATACTCTTTCCCCTTTTGCTTTGAGGTGTGTTCGCTTGAACATATCCACCAACCTCCATGCCTGGCCATTCGACTGTGGGTAAAATATCAGTGAACGAATGTGCTGAACGGCACATTACTTACTCAACTCCGTGAAATTTGCCGTTTTGAATTTCGTGCCGATGTCAGTTACAAGTGTCTCTGGTCAACCGAACCTGATGAGGATTTGGCACAGGCTTGATACAGTAGCATTGGTTGTTGTGCTATCCATCAGCAACATTTCAGGTCATTTGCTATAGGAGTCGACTATGACGAGAAAACTTCAGCCGTTGTTCGGTCTTACGAAATCGACATGGATACGGCCCCATGGTTTCGTAGCTTTTGGTCATGAATGGAGCTCCGCTCTTGTGACGCTAGCACACTTGGCAGCGTTTTGTCAGTTCTTCTAGCTCTTTGTCCATGAAGCGCCAGTACACAGGTGCGGTCAAGCGCCTTCATCCAGTTGATCCCAGTATGCTCGACGTAAAACTGCCGAGTAACTCGCTCCCGTAAGGCCTTGGGCATGACAACTCTCCAAAAATAGTAAGCAGTCGTCCACATTAGAGACCGAATCTTAGTAGTACTGCTGCAACTCGACGGATGAATGTGAACGTAGTCAACTTGTTCTGGAAAACTGCGTGACATTCTGGAGTACTGGGTGCCGAAGCTTTTCGGTTCGTACAGCTTCAGCGGTAACTGGTAGACCTTGCAATGAGTCCCTCACCAGGAAGTTGACGTCAGGTTCGATCTCGACTGAGGCGAGGACTGTGTCCTCCTGTTCTTGCTGATAAACACCAATAAGGCGTGACAGTGCATCCGTTTGGCCAATGGAAATTGTTGTCTGGTAGTGAATCTCGAAATCATACCCAATTAAGGGGAGAACACATCGTTGTAGCTGGTGAGTTGTATAGGCCGGGATAGCCTTTTTTGAGTCAAAGAAAGCCAGCGGGAGCTCGTGATCTATCAAAAACTTGCAGCGGTAGCCATACAGCATCTTGTGAGATTTCTTCACAGCGAGCACTATGACTAGCGCTACTTTCTTGACCTGGCTGTAATTCCTTTTGGCCTTCGTAAGTGTCCTGGCGGCATGAGCTATTGCCTTTTGGGAACCATCTAAGTACTTGAATGCGATTACTGCACCGATCCCGTGGCTTGATGTATTCGTGGCGAAGACAATCTCTCTGAAGTGATCAGAATGAATCTAAAGAAGACTTGAGACTAGCAATGACCTTACGTGTTCTAAGTCATTCTGACATTCTGGCTTCCCGTTCCAAGTTTGACCTTTGGTCAGCCGATTGTTTAGGGGAGGAACTCAGGAGGTGTATCTCAGGCGAGAATGCTCTGTAGTTACTGATGAGATCACAAAAGGAACCCAAGGACTGTAGGTCTGTTACCAGAAGCATTTTCTTTATTTCTTCCACGTTCGCTGGATCTGGTCCATGTCTATCCTTTTCTAGGACAAAACCGAGGTATTTGATGGTCGGTGTGAAAAATGTGCATTTGTCTTGACAGATCCGGAAACCGTATGACTGGATACAACCAAGCACTCGATCCAACCAGTTAGATAGCTTTTTTCGGTGTTCAACCCATCATTATGTTATCATCCTGTTAGGAAGGAATAAACGAGTCGAACAAGCCAGGACCCCATCGTCTCGGCCGGCTATCCAAACCCATCCGCCCTGATTGGGGCGAACAGAGAGCCAACCAGGAGAAGCGGCCAATGAACGCTAGGTTGAAGTTCTTTTATTGGCTGTAAGTTAACCTTTCCAGAGCTTTCCACGGTCGCTTTAAATATATTGTTCACGAACTTTCCAATTTACCTTTATAATGAACGGTGTGATTTGCTAATTCATTCCTGTTGCCCTGCTCGTCCGATTCGTCTTCTCTCTGTCCTGTGGGGGGGCCAGCGAATTCGGGTTTGATTGGGAATCAAGCGTCCATTCAGGCGAGGGACGAACACTTCAACTGGCGACGGTTTGAACCCTAATCAATATGTCCATATCGGCTGACGAGCTCAAGGCCATTCTACTGCAGCAACAAGCACAATTTGAGGCATCCCAACTCAGGCTGATCGAAACTCTTACGCGCCAACTCTCAATCCAGAATGGTTCACTGTCTACAAACGTCAAGCCGTCCGCATCGGTAGACGCCATCACTAACAGCATTACCGAATTTTCGTACGACCCCAATGCTGGCCTAACTTTTGAATCTTGGTTCAAGCGTTATGAAGATGTGTTCCGCGTTGAACTTGGAGACCATGATGACGATTGGAAAGTCCGATTGCTGTTAAGGAAACTTGGAACAGCAGAGCACTCCAGGTATGTCAACTTTATTTTGCCTAAGAATGCTCGAGACTGCACTTTTGAGGAGACTGTCAAATGCTTGGGCCAAATATTTGGAGAGCAGTCATCCATCTTCAACACACGATATCAATGCCTGAAGATCACCAAGGCAGACGCTGATGACTACGTCAATTATGCTGGCATCGTCAATCGCGAGTGTGAAAAATTCGACATCAAGTCCATTACGGCAGATCAATTCAAATGCCTGATTTTTATCTGTGGCCTACATTCCCCACGAGATGCAGAGATTCGCACCAGGCTGCTGAGTAAACTTGAACAAGACCAGCAAATGACTCTACAGACCATAACTACTGAATGCCAACGATTGCTGAACCTCAAGCATGACACTCTTATGCTGGAGAAACAACAATCCATTCCAAATCTTAGTGTATTAAAGACAACCTCGAAGAAACCGCTTTCAAGTGAAACAGGCCAGGAAAAGCCCAGACAGAATACCAAGCCGCCGACTGCCTGTTGGAGATGTGGTGAATGGCATTTTGTTCGAGTGTGTCCATTCCTGCAACACGTTTGCCACAAGTGTCATAAACGGGGACATAAGAAAACGCACTGTCGATGCAGACCGCAGTTCAAGCGTGCAAGACATACGCGACCGCATTCAACTGTTCCCAAAAGATTCAGCAACTATAGTACGGTTCAAGCGGCCTACTCTGATGAACATGTGGCTCGCAGAAAGTACGTCAGAGTTCACCTGAACGGGCATCAAGTGCGTCTTCAGCTTGATACAGCCTCGGACATCACAATTATCTCCAGAAAAACTTGGCAATATATTGGTGCTCCGTCAATCAACCGAACGACACATGTTGCACTTAACGCTTCAGGAGATCAACTTAATCTCATTGGTGAGTTGCAGTGTGAAATGGTTTTTGGCGCTGCTCGGGCAAACGGTGTCGTGTACATTACGGGCCTGTCACATTTGAATCTTCTTGGACTCGACTGGATCCAGAAGCTCCACTTGTTCGACATCCCCCTGAGTCAAGTCTGCAATACCCTCCGGCTCGGAGATACGAGGCCCTCTTCAGAAGGTGACGGACCAAACATCAACCTGATCGTGCAGCTACGAAGGAAATTCCCGGCTGTGTTTTGTAACGACTTGGGAAGATGCACAAAGACCAAAGCAAGCCTTACTCTCAAAGACGGTGCCAAACCCGTATTCCGACCCAAAAGACCGGTACCGTACGCTGCGCTGCCGATTGTTGATGCGGAACTTCATCGTTTGGAGCGGGCAGGCGTCATCCAACCTGTGAACTACTCAGCGTGGGCAGCACCTATTGTTGTCGTCAAGAAGACCAATGGAGCCGTTCGTATCTGTGCTGACTACTCTACGGGATTGAATGCTGCTTTGAAAATGCACCAGTATCCTTTGCCAGTCCCAGAAGATTTATTTGCCAAGCTCAGTGGTGGCGCTTACTTTGCAAAGCTAGATTTATCAGATGCTTATCTTCAAATTGAAGTCGACGATGCTTCAAAGGAATTTCTGGCAATCAATACGCATCGAGGGTTATACCAGTACAACCGTTTGCCGTTTGGTGTCAAATCAGCTCCCGCGATTTTCCAACAAATTATGGATACGATGTTAGCTGGGTTATCAGGAGTCGCAGCTTACTTGGACGACATCATAATCAAAGCGTCCACCTTCCGAGAGCTGACGGAAAGACTGGAAGCAGTTCTCCACCGCGTTAACGACTACGGTTTCCACTTGAAAGCAGAAAAGTGCAATACTGGCATGAAGTGTGTAAAGTATCTTGGCTTCATCATCGACAAGGATGGCCGTCGTCCGGATCCTTCCAACATAAGCGCCATAAGACAGATGCCTCCACCTGACAATGTGGCGAAGCTCAGATCATTCTTGGGGTTGATCAGTCATTACAGTTCTTTTGTGCCCGAAATGCATCGGCTACGAGGACCACTCAATGAACTTCTGGTAAAGGATCGCAAATTTGTGTGGTCTCCTGAATGTCAAGCCGCATTTGATAATGTCAAGTCTATATTGTGTTCTGACCTATTGCTAACGCATTTCAATCCGGAGCTGGAGATCGTAGTTGCTGCTGATGCGTCAGACTACGGAATTGGAGCAGTCATATCCCACATTTTCCCCAATGGTTCGGAGAAAGCTGTGGCGCATGCGGCCAGATCACTCACCCCAGCGGAACGTAACTATGGACAAATCGAAAAAGAAGCTTTAGCCATAGTGTTTGCAGTCAAGCGATTTCACAAAATGCTCTATGGACGAAAATTCACGCTGTTTACTGACCACAAACCCTTGGTCGCAATCTTTGGATCAAAGAAAGGCATTCCGGTCTGCACGGCCAGTCGTCTCCAACGCTGGGCAACGGTTCTACTTGGTTACGATTTCGTCGTCAAATATCAATCTACCCACAACATTGGTCAAGCAGATGCGTTATCTCGTTTAATTGGTACACAACATCAAGAACCAGAGGATTTGGTAGTTGCTCAAATCTCCGTAGAACCCCAAGTACAGCAAGTTGTGTCTGATATTTTTGGCGCCTTACCAGTAACATTCGAAATGGTGCGGGAAGCGACCCAGCATGATTCTACCCTTCAACAAGTGATTGATTTCCACCTCAATGGATGGCCTAAGAGAGTTACAACGCCGGAGCTTCAACAATTCCACCAACGGAAGGAAGCACTATCGGTCGTCAGAAACTGCCTGCTGTTCTCAGATCGCGTCGTCATTCCACACATCCTTCAAGATAGAGTCCTCCGACAATTTCATACTGGCCACCCGGGAATGAATCGCATGAAATCCCTGGTACGAAGCTATGTGTATTGGCCCTATATGGATTCCCAGATCGAGAGTTTAACCAAGAATTGTCACCGATGTGCAAGTGTATCAAAACAACCAAGGAAGACGGAATTGCAATCCTGGCGAATACCAACGGAACCATGGTCAAGGGTACACATCGACTTTGCAGGTCCAATTGATGGTCACCATTTTCTCATTGCTGTCGATGCCCACAGTAAATGGCCGGAGGTGATTCCAATGGTCAGAACCACAGCAGCAGCCACTGTCTCCGCTCTTCGACAGATATTTTCTCGTTTCGGTGTTCCCCACACGTTGGTTTCGGACAATGGAACACAATTTACCTCATCTGAATTTGTCGTCTTCTGTCGCAGAAACGCGATCGTCCACGTAAGGTCTCCACCCTTCCACCCACAATCGAACGGGCAGGCGGAACGATTTGTGGATACCCTCAAAAGAGCTTTGCTAAAGATGAAGGGGGAAGGTACCCTGGAGGAGATTCTTGACACATTTCTGCTGACGTATCGCACAACTCCGAATCCGCAGACTCCGAACGCCCTATCTCCGGCTGAAACTTTGTTTCAAAGGAAAATCCGTGTGCCGCATGATGCCCTCAGGCCCAGTAAGGATCAGTTGCTGTCCCGCAACTATCAGATGGAGCGACAATTCAACATCCGACACGGTGCTCGGAAGCGAAGCTTTAATGTTGGTCAACAAGTTCTGGCGAGAGACTATCGCATCCACTATCCTAAATGGGCTATGGGCCATGTACTATACAAACGTGGTAACGTGATATACGGTATCCAGGTTGGGACGGCAGTTTGGGTAAGACATGCCAATCAGCTGCTAGCGGCACGGACTGCGGAACAAGTGCAACAACAAGTACCGGCAACGCAGTTACCTCTGGACATCCTGGCAGACGCCAGTGAAGCGACGACTCCCCCGCATGCCCCAACACCGCAAGCACAAAATTCATCCCGAAACCTAGCAGCACAGCGGCCGAAGCGGCGACGCAAATTCGTATCACCCATGCAAGTCAACCCCAAGCTGAAATCGTACAACACAACTCAAAGGGGGGAAGTGTTAGGAAGGAATAAACGAGTCGAACAAGCCAGGACCCCATCGTCTCGGCCGGCTATCCAAACCCATCCGCCCTGATTGGGGCGAACAGAGAGCCAACCAGGAGAAGCGGCCAATGAACGCTAGGTTGAAGTTCTTTTATTGGCTGTAAGTTAACCTTTCCAGAGCTTTCCACGGTCGCTTTAAATATATTGTTCACGAACTTTCCAATTTACCTTTATAATGAACGGTGTGATTTGCTAATTCATTCCTGTTGCCCTGCTCGTCCGATTCGTCTTCTCTCTGTCCTGTGGGGGGGCCAGCGAATTCGGGTTTGATTGGGAATCAAGCGTCCATTCAGGCGAGGGACGAACACTTCAATCCAGATACGCAGCAGCTCCAGAATCTCTATCTACTAAATGTTTAAAAATGGCTGACGCCGGTTTTACACCAAAGGACAAGTGGTTGTACTGGAATTGGTCACAATGAGTGTTGATCGTCAGCAGCTCTTTCGAGTCTTTCGCTGCATCGAGCAGATTTTCACACTCCGCCAGATTCTCGAGCTCCGCCATATGATGATGGCTGAAAGCTGAAGTAGACGGACTCACCTGCCCCAGTGCGGTCGATCAGGCGATCGATCGAGTGGGCGAGTGACTTTTTAACTATACAGCTACTTGTACTTTACCTTAGACTTAGGGATAGAGCATTTATGTGCAGAGTCGGTGCGAGTTCATGCTGTTGACGCAGCTGGATGAACCAGGCACAAAACATGGTATGTTAGAGGGGCTGACGTACCAAACTTCGCTCGCATTTGATGCACAAAACTTGGGTCCATTGCCGCATCCTCTACAAATGACAGAAAGCATATTACCGGATTGCTGAAGGGCTTGGAAAGCGAGGTGGATGAATTTCGCTACGCTGATGACGTTCGATAACTATCCGAGATCATATCAAATAGGTACTGCATCGGCGAAGATGCGAGACGGATATTAGAAGCGTGGAACTTTTGTGATTATGACGAAGAACCGGATCTTTCAGAAATAATCGAGTGGTTTGGTTATTATTGTGAAGGACGATCAAACCTTTTTGCTCGCTGCTGCCGATCGGCCAACGTCAACTCACTTAATATTGATAGTCGGCAAGAAAAGCATGAGATTTCAATAAATCACAGGTGGGATTGCGAAGAACATGAAAGGATTGTTGCGGCACCGTCAATTCAAGAACGATCCATACCGTTAAAACTTGATTCAACAGCCTCCGTGAGTACATTGTTCGAGACACACTATACCGGAGTGCAGTTCAGTGCAACACGGAGTTGTCACAAAGAGTGGAACAACTTGATGATACATCCGAAAGCAAAGGCTGTGGCGGTTTACAAGAAATCAACGCATCGACTTATCAAAGTAAGAAAGGCAAATGCAGATCCTTATATAATGCTACTTGGAAAAAATACTCCCAGAGAATTCGGCAACAATCCGGTACAGCTTCTATTCAAGCACAAAGCAAACCGAAAGCTCTCCCCCAGTGGCAACTACAACACACGAACTACGAAAAAGATGCAAAAAGAAAGAATGTGATGGTGGATGAAAGCTGAGGCGGTGGTACTCGCCTGCCTCAGTGCTGTCGGTCAGGCGATCGGTCAAGTGGGCGAGTGACTTTTTACATATATAGCCAATTGTACTTTACCTCAGACTTGGGAATAGAGCATTTATGTACAGAGTCGGTGCGAGTTCTTTCTGTTGACCCGGCTGGGTGAACCAGGCACAAAATACGCCATGTTTAACAAAAGTTAGCGATTGGTGTGTTCCTGGATATCCGTTCTGTCGACAGGGCTGCATTGTGGCACTGTCTGTTGAGCAGTGACATTCCTGAGAAGTACGTTACCGTACTGCGTGCTCTGTATAGTCTGACCTCGGGTAGAGTTAGGGCTGATGGCATGCTTCCGCCTTCTTTTGTTGTCCCCAGTGGGGTTTGATAAGCATGCCCTATCACTCCACACCACTTCAACTTTGACATTGAGGATGTCCTCAAAAATGCTCTATAAGACTTTTGGGACGCTGGCGTTGAGATTCTCCCAGGTAGTCAGGTGGTTGATTTTGATTACGCTGAAGATATCTTTTTGTTGAGTGACGGCCGGCAGGCCGTCCAACTTGCACTTCACCGCCTGGTGATTGAAGCATCGAAGTATGACATGCACTTTTTACCATCCGAGTACAAAGGGCTTTTTCAAGACTGGTATACGCCCCTACCTGCACTTACCATTGGTGGTGAGTCACTGGAAGTGGTACAGTGTTTTGCCTATCTGGAAAGCTGCATACTTGCTGGTGGGGTTGTTGGAAATGAGATTTCCATGCACATCTTATAAGCTCGTCTTACCTTCTCTAAGCTGAGGCACTTGTTGCGCTGTCATGACATCCGTCTCTCCATCAAAGGACGGGTTTATAGTGTGACCTTCCTCGCAGTACTTTTGCGGTCTATCGCCCGTGTGTGGTGGCTGCACCACGTAACCAAAGTTGAAGTCAGGCAGCGTGTCTCGAGTGGAGCCAGCCACTCTCTCGAGGCGCTTGTCTCACTGCGCCAACTACGATGGCTCGGACGCGTACTGCGTATGCCCGTTCAGTGTCTTTCGCGTTGTGCCTTATTCGCGGTCACTGAACAGGGTTGGAGGAGGCGGTGTGGTGAACAGCCTACAACTTGGAGATGCAGGAGGAACAAGCTGACAAAACTGCTGATTTCGGTTGTTTCTACTCGACTCTCTGGATGGGGTCCCAAGGATGCTGAATGCAGTTGGTGAGAAACCTTGAAAGTTATGGCTGGAAACCGAAATCAGTGGCGGGCGTGTATATCTTCTTGTTGCTTTGGTTCCTCTTCCCTCTTCTATGAGTGAAAAATAGACAAAAAATTGTTTTTTCCATGACTCTAATCCTGTTTTTTTATTCCGCCATGGTCCATATGGGACCATATCTGTACACAGATCGTGTATATATATATATATGTATATATATATATATATATATATATATATATATATATATATATGTCTGGTTTGGTTGCCGCATGTCAGAAATTACAGGAGTCGGCCCGGCTTCCTGATTATGCGCCATTTTAACTTTCCTGGAATACTTTGGCCTGAACCCTAACTTCTCCCCGGGCACTGTGAAATCGAGGCTCAATTCTAGGAGATGATATTTGAGACTAGGGCAGCACAACACGTCCGCCAACTGACTTGTGTTCCACCACATTCCGCTCCATCAGCTCCTGGAGCCTCTGGAAACTAACGACCACTCAATGATCTTAGCCAGCCTAGAGCTGGCGCTACCCTACTTGCTTTCACTGGAGCTGTCCTACAATTACTGCAAGACGGAATTCGATGGTCTCAAACGAGCGACCGGTGAAATATACTGGTCGCTATCGCAGGATTCATCTGTTAGAGTCTGTTATAATAGAGGGTGTGCAATCGTTGGTCGCACTTTCCTATTCCTCACATAATTGGAAAGCGGGACCAGTGAAACGACATTGGTTCGACAGAGAGTATAGTCAATTGGCTCGACGGCGACGCGAATTGTGGAATAAGTTCCTCGTGCCTGGCTCTGTCGACGATTCTGAGGCGTACAAAAGGCAGCGTAATCTATGCAGCAGCGTGAAAGCGTCGGCAGTTCGAACAGGAGCTTACAACCTCAGCAAAGACGGCCCCAAGGTGCTTTTTGCTTCCTTGAAGCGGCGCCTGAGATCTGCAAGTGACAGGTATGTTAGAGGGCACTGACGAACAGCCTCTGACCTTCTCTGAACGTGCGTACGCATTGGCGCAGCACTTCGCCTCCGTATTTAAAAGGGGACATGCGCCTATGCCTAACTCGACGTGTGCAGCCCCTGCAGATCTTAGTGGTCTGGATTGCGGTGTAGATGTCTGCAATCTATTCGCCAGTCTTGATGACACAAAACCTGCCGGACCTGATGGACTTCACCCGCTTATTTTAAAGTCCTTATCAGCCATCATCTCGCTTACTGTGATGGATATGTTCAACAGATCGATGTCCGTGGATGCATTGGCGAGCGACCGGGAATGCTCGGTAATGAAGCCGATTCCACGCAATGTGCGCAATTACCGTCCGATTTGTCTCACCTCTGTTTTGACGAAGGTGCTCGAGAAGATTGTGAAAAAGGATCTTCTCCAGCTGCTGGAGTCGAAAGATCTCTTAACGCGGACACAGCATGGTTTCATGAAGGGCCGGTCGTGCATCACCAACCTGCTGTTAACGCGGCAGGAGTGGTTGCATGTGTTGAACCGGGGAAAGTCAGTGGATTTCAATAAAGCTTTTCTCAAAGTGAACTATGAGGTGGAACCATGAGGTCCTGCTCCACAAACTGAAAATATGTGGTGTTGGTTGGGTACTGCACCAGTGGATCAGGGACTTCCTTATTGAGCGAAGATGACCGGTGCAGGTGGATGACCATCTAACGGAATGGTACCCCTCCACTCGCGCTCTACCTCAAGGCACAGTGTTGGGTCCCATTTTATTTTTGATCCACATAAACGAAGTGCATCAGTTTCTTCGATCGCCTTGTGCACTGTTTGCAGATGACTTGAAGATTTGGTGGGCTATTGATTATCCTGTAGACTGTGACGTCCTTCAGTAGGATCTCGACCGTCTATCCCGGTGTCCTGCAGGATTTGACCTACCGATCAACACGGCTAAGTCCTTGTTTATGGGCACGGCGACGGGTAATAATGGGCCTGTGTATACTCTGGTCGATCACCTGCTGCATCCCACCAGTTTAGTAAATGATCTAGGCGTACTCTTACGCTGTGATCTGAAGTCTGTCGACAACACGAACATACTGTACGCAAACGAACTGCGCCTGCTTTGGGCACAGACGCAGCTTCTGCACTTGGTCTGAAGAGATTGCCACCCGTCTGTTCTCATCCATAGTAAGACCGGTGCTTAAGTACGGCACATCTGCCTATTGCCCGATCACAATAGGTGACATGTAGAGACGGGAACGGGTAAGGCATGTAGGTACACGGTTCATCTTCAGTTTACGGAGGATGTCATATGAGGACCGATGTAGGAGACTAGGGCATTATACCCTGTGATATCGTCGGCTTCGATTTGATCTCATTATGACGCACCGGATACTGCACCTGGGCTGCACATTCGCACACCAAGCAGCACTCGCGGACACCGGTAGAAACTAGTGGTACCGGATTTATAGCATATTGCTCACCCTCTATGCTTCGAGCGTCGAGTGGTGAAATATTGGAACAAATTACCGGAAACGCTAGTCAAGGCGAAGTCGGTGCCGGAAGTTAAAAGATTCCTTGTCGCCCACTTTGCGGACTATATCAATAGAGAACGTATCGCACCCGGATAATATGTAGTACAGCTGCAATATGCTGCCACTGCACAGGAATCAGCGTCGTGATTCCGCCCATATGCCATATGGTATATATATATATATATATATATATACCATATGCCTGATCTACCTACCATGAAGCAACACAGGTTTTTATCTTCTCGCTCTATTCTCAGTATTCATCGAAATCTTCATCGTGTTGCGACACTGCTTCGTCAAACGTCAGATCATTCGGTTGTTTGTGGAGAATGTGGTCAATGAACTTTGAATGTTTGTATATGTTGCGCTTGCGGAGTAGTAATCGTACTATAGCAGAATCCTTTAGTCGCCATAAACTCAGGTTCGTCCCACCCCAAGAAAACTCGGCAAAAGACGAATATATGAGCGAGATACACGTTTATTGGCAATGTAAAAAGGTTCTATTTAGGGGGAAGGTATAGTCGCCAGCCGAGACGCAGCGAACGCTATTCGGGGCGTGAAGCCGGAAGCGCGCGGAATGCGATTCGTCTGGTTGACTCAAACACACCTAGTCCTCATTCGAACAGGCAAGCATCCTGCGTTGCCTTGGAACATGATGACACTATATTTTTATAATATTTTAAACATCATGCTCTGACAAACAGGGGAATTTCTAAGTCCCTACCTATCCCTCTCTCCTAGAAGGGAACCGTGGGTGACTTCGATCTATGTGAGGCCTGTCCATCGCCAGCCAGCCTTCTGCGGACCAAGTGGTGAGACTTGATGCAGCTGCTGGGGGAGCACTAGCGCGATCGGACTTTAGCTGGCCCCCATCCATGTCCTCCCTAAAGGTGCCGATAAAAGAAATGGCGTTAAACTTTCATAGCCTACGATTATTTGCGTTTAAACATGAGTGGGTGTTCTCCGGTTCGCAACATGAAAAGAAAAGAAAGAAACTGGGGTGGTCAGGCATACCGAAGCGGTGACAGTAACGAACGAGAATGACACTTACTAAATTGACGGCGAACAGTCAGATAAACAACTCTTTTTGTAGGTTTTCAAACCGTTTTTTGGTTTTCAACTCTTTCGCTTTTTTGTGTTTCCAGTACATTTTGTGATCTTTTTGCGGTTTTGGGCAAGTACTGACACGAAAGCTAAAGACGGTGTTAGAGCAAAATTGCTAACCTAACGTTATAAAAAACCTGTCGGCTAGTGAATCCGACGGCCAGACCTAGTAACCTTTTTAGCCTGGGTGGAGTCGGAGGGCTCAGTTGGCAGGTTTCCGTTTGAGATGTTGCTGTCCGCAGGCGTTTCCTCCACCACCGGTTGGGTCGATTCGTCGGAGAATGGAGGACTGGAGTCCTCGTTAGACTGGTTCGACGTGAGCACTTTTGAGCCGGTCGATCGGGACAGTTTCTTGCTTGTCGTTGCGTTCGATGACGACGAAGCGATCCTTACGTTGTGGGACCTTGAATGAGCCTTTCTAATGTCATTCTTGTGGTCTGCGTAGACCACCGATGCGTATGAAGACGAACATCCAGCGGTGAAGATGTTTGGGAACGTAAGACTTGTCAGGTCGTTCCCATACTTTGGTCGATTGATCAGTCGAAGCCAGAGAGTTTACTTTTGAAAGCATGTCCGCCACGACGTTGTCCTTGCCACACGTGTTAAATGTTCGTCGAAAATTGAGACAGGAAATCTAGGTGACGAACTTAACGCAGTTTGTCGAAGCGAAGGATTCCAGAATGTGTAGCCAAGTGGTATGGTATCGGTGAAGATACTAAAATCATTACCTACAAGAACGTGACGAAAATGCCGAATAGCGGCGTAGACGACGAGTAACTTGGGGCCAAATGTGCTGTATTTCGTTTCTGCTGTCTAAAGTCCTCGAGAAAAGAACGCTAATGGTTGCCAGTCACTTTGGTAAGACTTCTGTAGAACAGCGCCGATCCCGTTTTCCGAGGCGTCAACGGCTACACTAATTGGAGCGTTCAAGTCAAAGTGATGAAACATGACAGCGGAAGTTAGTGCTACTTTACTGGCATCGAATGCCTTTTGTGCTTTAGGCGTACGATTAACTTTACTGTTGTTGTGTCTACACAGATGATCCGTGAGCGGTTGCATGAGCTCGGCGCAGCCTGGTAGAAATCGGTGATAGTAGTTGATCATGCCGTTGCATTGTCGAATGGCGGCAAGAGTTGTTGGATGAGGAAACTCACGAATTGCCTGGATTCTGCCCTGCAAAGGGCGGCTACCCCCGGAATCAAGCTGGTGTCCGAGGAACTCGATGCGCGGCTGCATGAAAATGCACTTGTCTGGGTTGACGGTAACGTTGTGCGCTTTCAGCCGTTCGAACAAGAGTCGTAGCTGCGTTCGATTTTCCTATTCCGAAGAACTGGCTACCGAGATGTCGTCGATTTAAGAGTGAATGAAGTCGAATCCACGTGCGATGGATTCATTGTAGCGTTGAAATGTCAGCGCAGCGTTGCGCAGACCGAATGACATTCGTAGAAACTTGGACAGTCCAAATTGCATGATAACGGCGGTTTTCGATATGTCCTCCTCGGCGACTGGAATCTGTTGATAAGCTCGCACCAGATCGATCTTTGCGAACACGCGAGCACCATGCATACCGGCTGTGATGTTCAGTGTGTGAGAAATCGGATATCGGTCCGGAACTGTTATGTTATTGAGAGCGCGATAATCTCCACTTAGTCACCAGTCTCTTGACTTTTTCGGCACCATGTGAAGGAGCGAAGACCAAGGGCTGTTGGGCGGTCGGACGATCCCAAGTTCGATCATGTGCTCGAATTCCGCACGGGCAGTTTGAGTTTGTCCGGAGTCAGGCTTCGGGCTTTAGCGGAGATGGCCGGATCTTGATAAGTATGTGATGCGGAGGTTGTCAGAGGCGATGTAGGCCGGGAGACTTCAGCGAAACTCTCAAGTAGCAATTCGCCGACCGGTGAGTTGCCGATAGCGTACACCCGACTGAGCGATGCTACATCGCTGTATATTTCAGCGACGGAAAATTTCGTTGTCTGATCGATGAGACGTTGTCGTTTAGCGTCGACGAGCAAGTCGTATTGCTGAAGAGAATCCATCCCGAACATGGGATTTCGGAAGTCAGCGACGAAGAATACCCATCGAAAAGAACGTCGCTGCTCGAGGTTAAGCGTGCGCGAGCGCTGACCGTGCACGTGAATGCTGATGCCGTTCGCTGCGCGTAGAGAACCAGTCACCTTTCCGGTTACGTCGTTAGAATCACGAGGAAGGACACTGACTTCTGTGCCATTATCGACGAGATAGCGAGCTCCCGTTTGTCGACCTGTGGCGAAGAATAGGCGACTATGTTGATCAGTTACGTCCGTCGCCCCCACGTGCCTTTCGGCCGTTCCCCTGCGTGTTACATTTGAAGGAACATGGTGGGCGGCACGACTTGGCCTGTGGGCCAAACCGCTGATGGTACCAGCAGTAGGAACAGGTTCTGCGCGGAGATTTCGATCGAGTTGGACGTTAGCGACTTGAAGATCTACATCGGTAGCTACTCCCGGAAGTTGTGAAATCGGCTAGCTTCTTGGTAAGTTCGTTGATCTGCGATATCGTCATTCGGCGTAGATCGAACGTTTACACTCTACCCATACTATTCTCCAATTTGGTCGGAGATATCGGCCATTAGCGTCGGTGGTGCACCGGCATTTGCGTACAGGACGTTGCATATTTCACGCGGCAATCTACGCAGCCACAATTCCTTGAGAAATACGTCGTCTACCATGTCAGGTTTGGCTAAACTTTGCATCTTTCGAAATAGCTGCGATGGCTTGAGGTCACGCAACTCCGTTTCGCTCAAAACCTGCTCGTCTGGATGACCGCTGTCGAAGCGAGAGCCGAAGCCATGCGCTGCAACTCATCCGTGCTGTGTGCAAACAGCACACAGTCGTCGGCAAACAGCAATTTACGGATGGTTGTTTCACACACTATGCTTTTCGCTCCGAAACGAGGGATGTTCAGCAACCCACCATCAATACGCTGCTCCGCACGACCACCGTACTCACAGTCAGCGTCTAAAGCACAAGACATTGTTGCGCCTAGGTAAATGTTAGGCAAGACGGTGGCTAAGATACAGCCTTTCTTCACATCAGAGGCAATATCAAAGTCATCCGGGATTTATCCACCGAGCTGCACCCTTGCCCACATACGAATGCGCAGACATTCAATTAAACCTACAAACTTACTCGGACAACCGAATATCATCCACATTGCCTCGCAGACCACGGTGTCAAATGCCTTGGTGAAGTCAACAAACAACGCGTACAATGGCTCTGCATTTCTTCTCCAATCGACGATCCGCGGACACCATACCTATGGTGCTGCGGCCCGAACGGAATGCACATTGCTCTTGCGCCACGTGCGGATCAACAATCTGCGTGACTTGGCGGTTGAGCAGGATTCGGGCGATTACTTTACCCACACAACTCAGCAAGTTGATATCACGATACTTAGTGGAGCATTGTTTGCTTCTTTGCTGTTGTACAGTGGTAGCACAAGAGCATGCTTTAGCTCAGGCGGCACCTCCTCAATCCACACGCGTTGCACCAATTGGTGCAGCGCAATAACCAATGCTGGTTCGCCGTGTTTCAACATTTCTGGTCTGATCCCGTCGGATCTGGCGCATTTGCCGTTGCGCAGCTACGCAAGTGCTCTCTGCGTTGTTGTATCAACAAAACTCATCTTCATTTGTTACTGTTGGAGCCCGCCAACCTAGTCCAGTCCTCTGAACGGCTGCTCTAGAGATAGTCGAAGTGTTTTCACCAGATCTGCAATCTGTGTGCAGACAGCGTCTGAAATGGGATCGAACAGCGTCCTCAGCGGCTGCATCGTGCGTCCATACACGGCTTTCAAGTGGCCAAAGAATACCTTTTGTTGGCGGCGTTCAGCGTAGCATTTCATCTGCTTCACCTTTTCCGTCCAATATACATTCTTGATGCGATGCAGCTATCGAGTTTGTGAAAATCACTCCTCGGAGTCCGTAAGGTCCATCACAGATGCACTAAATGCTGCGTTCTTCACCAGCACAAATGCGCAACTGGTCGCACAATTGTCATCAAACCAATTGGGCCGCTTGTAGTTTGCGCGCCCGATCGTTTCTTTTGCGGTAGCAGTCACCTATTCATGGACGTGGCACCACATGTCACCGACTGATGCGATGCAGTCGATATCGCCTTGGCGAGTAACTATCGTCTTCTCCAGTTTCATCCTCTTCTCTGCAGTACACCTGAGGAAAGAAGGTTATATTTGCGCCGGTTCACGGCGGCTGAGCAATACGTAGATCTATGGAAATATATGTACCATTTGGCGTGCATCAACTAGTCTTCGTTATCTCGGTGACAAGAGTTGAATCCACTGCATTTCGGTGCTCGGATCATAGATTTTTCACCAAACCGAATTGGGAGCTCTCTGTCTCGTCTATGGTATAACAACTCATGGCAACTGAGCATCGTTCTGATGCCCGAAATACTGCACTGTTGATGCAACTTGCCAAATGTTATCTGCACTCCCTGAGCCCACCTCGTCAGACAGAAATCGATCGGTGTTGGGTGTCTTCTGATTACTTTGGTATTCACTCGTGATTACGTAATCCAAGGCGGTGACATCAGTTCACGACTATTCGCTGTGTTCACACACTCCTCGCCAAGCTTAGCAATTGAGTTGCGAGCGTTTCATCACCAAACTCGATTACATTCTCAGTGTGTATGTTTAGTTCATGTACGGCTTACTCTGATTGACGAAATAAATTGGACTAGTGATATGCTACACTTGGGTGGTGTAAGGTGACGGTGCATTTTCAACCGACTGAACCAACGCCATAGCCACAGAGGATTGGACGATACTCTTAACCTCAGTTGGCTGTGAAACAGTCGGTCAGTGACCGGTAGAGGATTACACACCAGCTTTGAGATCTGGAGGTCATCACGGGTCGAATCCGTTTAAGTGTGGGCGTCTTCATGGTATGCTCAGCCCATGCGAGACTGTTGGTGGTCGTGTGACAGGGAAGCGTGAGTACGATGTACTGGTGATGCCTCTCTTTTTTTCCTTTAGCTGGGGACACCTAAGTACCGCATGAGTAGCACCGATTCTATGCCTGCTGTCCTCAACGTTGCAAACAGAATATGTGGAACTTGGCTGCAGACCACTTCAGAGCCTCCACCTGACGGTTTTCTTAACTAGGTGTGTCTTCAGGATGTTCAGCGGGTCAGGAAGAGAATCTTCGACCCTTTTAACGCAGTTGTATGGAGCTACCTAACTTATCTCCCTTTGGTGAGCCCACACCGTAGCGTAGTTCTCTGTTCAAGGGTTTCTTTTGTGAACAGGGAACAAAGTGCTAAAGTGGGCATCATTTTTGCGGGGGATATCACTGTAGCGTTTTATCTAAAACCCAATTTGTCTTGTCTTCGCATTTTTTGCGTCACTCATCACTGCTTACATGCTGATGAGCGGTTCGCATTTCTTCAACCTGTAGTCTTCTTTGTGTTCCCTCTGCTCATTGTATACTTTCTGCTTGAAGAAATGTTTCCATCGTCTTGTATTTTCACCAGGTTCCGGTCTAATTACCGGCATTTTATATCCACTGTTATTATGACTGCATGTAAGGCGTGCCAGCCAAACTCCTTTCCATCTTTTGGTATCAGTACCTGGGACTGTGTAACGATCCACGGAAACTGTCTCCTGAGTTCCCCACGACAAGTGGGGTTTGCTATGGTTATCCTCTGTCTGCTTTCTTCGTCAACTTTGTGATCGACCGTTTCAGACTCTACCGGAGTTAAAGTTCTGCCAGGCAAGCGACTGATAAAAGTTGAGTGTGCGGGCAACATAGCTCTTTTTTGATCTGACGCAGTGGCTATGCAAACACTGCTGGATAGACTGATGCCTAGCACTGAGCGCTTCGACATCTGCTTTGCACATTCAAAATGCAGAATACCGTTTCAGCACTACACCAGTACGCCACCGGTTCTAGCCATTACCTACCAGCCATTGGAGGTGGTGAATCGGTTCACTTACCAAGAAACTTCCTTCGCTTATCATCGGTCCGTGTGGCTTTCCATAGGCTCAACCATGTATGGATGAAAGTCCTGGCTAGTTCACAGGGCAAAAATTAAACGCTTAGCCGTGTTTGACCACCGGTGTTCACGTCTGGTGGGAACATCGGATGAGCAATACTGAGGTCCACCAGTGTAATTTTTGCTCAAATCTTCTGGCGCCTCGCTAGTGTTTTCGATTATGTAAAGTTCTCCATATGCCGTCAGCCGCGTTCCTCGGCTTGCAATATACACGTCGAGGTGTCCAGTCCACGACGTGACACAAAGGTATGAAGAAATTAACTGAGAGTTGGTCAGCCTGGTGCGTGATGTCTTCGTGAATAGGGACCTCAGGATAGCCTACACCAACGGCTAGAGACTCTGTCAGACATGTCGCAGTCAGTGGCGTTCCTACATTCGCTTTCTTGTCTCTGGCCGGTACTTTTCATTCCATCCTTATTAGTCTAACGCACTTTTTCCTTTATTCCCTTTCTTTACATTGTATTTGTATTCAACCTCATTTTCTTGCCTTTGTTACTTATTGCTTTTCTGACGATGTGAGTCGTAGCAACTGGTTCCACCGCACTTCGGTGCCCGGATCATAGTTGTTTACCTGTGTTGAATTTTCCATGGAGCGTGAATGTCCAGGTTACTTTTTGTGGTGTTGTCATGCTTATAATTTCGTTTCACTAGTGTGTCACGTCTTAAGTTTCAACTGTCTTCCTACCGCACGTGTAGTCTTTTCGCTACGTCCGCACAAACCGTATTCGTTCACTTACCCTGCGGATACTATCCATTCTCTCCTCCCTCTTGTACTAGGCGGCCATCGCTGCTAGTTTAAAGAACGATCTTGCAGTCGGAATGCATCACCTGTGGGAAGCACGGGATCGATTGTTGATGGGACCAGCGAAAAAGAAACCGCTGGACGAACACACGAATCGCATCTCCGCTTATCATGAGGCTGGTCACGCGCTGGTCGCTTTGTTAACGCCAGACAGCACCCCTTTGCACAAGGTGAGTTGCACTTATTCCCTTTGGACATCTCTACATTGTTCGTATTTCATTGACACCTGATCCCCCCTGTGGTCTCTTGCCACGCACTGTTTGCTTTCTTTTCAACATTGACTCATCGGTTGGCATAAAATCTTTTAAACGGCACTGAGCCCAATGATAATATCGGACTCCCCATTACTTCTTTGGCGACTGCGTACTCTCTCTGTTTGACAAATTGTGTGTATGTCTCCGGTCGGCCTACCGTTTTGCGCTATCCGGTAATGCGCTGTATTTTGACGATCGTCACAGACGATATTGAATGATTGCTAGCAGTAAAGCTGAATACCAGTATCTCGGGTTGTTAACCGATGTTTCTTTAGTACGCAGTGAGGAAGTCACCTCGATTGGTGATGAAGTGTCTGCGACGAAATAGTTCGGCTCGGAGAACAAACCTAAACCTCAATATTGAATGATCGTCAAGATGCTTGTTTATGCCATATAGGCTCGTATGCACCTGTTGGTACCGCAGCTAATGGCCATTAGAGGTAGAGCGCGCGCGAACAACACTACTTGGGCGGGTCCATCTGCTTCGCTTTCTTTTATTCACTGCCTACATGATTTCGCGAGACGCCGCTTTCCCTCGCTTTTTCCACTGCATGTTCCGGGTAACTCTTTCTCCGGTTTTACTTCATCTTACTGTTATGCATGAGAAATTAACGTCAGATCCTGTGGTTACTTTTGCAATCTTCTCTGTGGCTACATCAGTGCTATCACCTCGTTTGTTTTCACGTGAACCACGAAAAGTTTCACTTTGCCTCCCCCCTCCCCACGGCTCTCCCTAATGTTTAACCTTTCGTCTTGTAGGTGACTATTATTCCACGGGGAGAGGCGGGTGGGCACACCAGCTTTTTGCACGATAAAGATTTCAGTTTCTGGACTCGTTCCCAGCTACTCGCTCAGCTAGATGTTCTCATGGGTGGTCGAGTTGGTGAGGAGATTGCTTTTGGTGCAGAAAAGGTGACCACTGGAGCTGGAGACGATTTCCGAGTAAGTTTATGTGCTGTTTTTTTTATCGCAAATTCACTTCACTGGTTTACTAATAGTCCTGAGAATGGGCTGGTGGCCCAATGGAATAACTCGTCTGTCATTGTGGAGCACACGTCAGCTGTTCGATCTAACCTAGGTGTGACTGACCTCACAGTATCGTGCTGGCTCGCACACGATTACTTGATGGTTGTAGTATGCCGTCGTACTGCTGTTACTCTTTGTGGCAGTCTCCTACGCCGCTTCATCGTCACCCTTGCGTTAAGTGGCTGGCTGGATTTGACGCAGACATTTCGGTAGTTTGTTTCTTTGCCACTTGTCTCTTGGTCACCTCTCACTTTTGTCTAGCCGTAAGCGTGATATTCTCATCATCATACAGGAATCGGCTGAGTTTACCAGCTGTAAGAATCGTGTTGCACGATCAAATTCACTGCTTAAAGGTACCGAAGGACTGCAGGTGGCCTTTCCGCTCTTGTCACGTGAATCAGTTTGTTCTACCAACGATGGTTGTGATCACTTCAGTCTTACGGTCTGCTTCAATCTGATTAACCCATCATTTTACCCTTGATGATTGCGAACTAGGGTTCTTGGATCGGTTCGTCTAGTTTGGCAGCGACGAATGCTGTGCTTCGTCCTCACAACGCAATGGCTTGCACTGCTTGCTTAAATGTGCGTTATCTTTGGCACCAGATGAAGCTGTGTATACTGAACCACAGTGAGAGATACTAGTTTGGTGTCATGAGACGGTACTTTCGAGTCTTTAATCCTCCATGCTTGTAACGCAATGTTGATGTCTGATGACGCCAGTTTGTCCGCAACGATAAAACTCGCAGACGAGTTCTGAACGGTGATCAAGTCGGTTCCTTTGTCAGTTATCACGCACACCGACCCATCTCCTGACCTTGCCTTTTTTACCGGATGTTTCGTGGCACAGGAAGGTAGGCAATCAAGTCGCCAAAGGTGATACTGGTTCGTATTGCCTTCGATACTGATGTCGATATGACGTGCGTATTGCTTGACTCCCGTCAGTCGTCAATGGCTGATTTGTAAGCCTATCCTATTCTGACCGTATATGTTACTGTAGGGTTTACTTGGCTACGAGTCAACATAGCGAAAACAGCAAGACTATCCATCTGATACGTCTTTCACACAATAGCCAACTGTTTTTGGGACAATGCAAGATGTATCTTCCTTGGATCTTAGTTTTTACTTTCAGTCTTTAGGCTCCCTTCTTCTCATAATGGGTGGAAAACAAGCGTTTCTTATTGATATCTGTTCCTTTTAGTAATAGTGTTATCATGTGTATGACGGTGCACACATATAGCAATGGCCCAACAAATAAGTTAGCGCGGTGATGGCCTGTTTGATTCTAGGCCACACCGGAACATTTGGAAAAGAATCCCATCCTTATTACTTTATCCTGATCCCAGAAGACTGTGAGCATGATCTTGCTGGTCCAAGTTTGAACGTGTGCATTCTTTTGAGGTGGTGCTGAATTAACATGTTTCCATTGTGTTTTGACTGAGATTCGGTTTCTGGATCACATTAAGGTACCCAGATGTCATTTAGTTTAATTTATTTTCTGAGAAAATGTCCTAGTTCTTTTTGCTGATACATTATCATAAGGTTCCGGGAACGTGTGACTATTGCTTCTAGAAATGTGTGAGCAACCTGAAAACCTTTAGGGATGACACCTCTTGCACGCTCAACAGATCATGGATATCTTTTTCCACAGACCCCACACTAATCTGGACATGTTGGACTATTTGGCGAAATGTTGCATGACTGTCATAAAGAATAGCGATCTCCACTTGATGGATGGATGGTGTCTTCATCAGTAGTAGCATAGGGGTCGACTGGAAGTGGCAACTGTCTCCACTGAATTCCAAACACATTTACACTTGCGATGCCACTTTCTAACGGTGCATTATCGCCATGCACCACTTTGTTTTTCTCATACGTTAGACGTAATGCGTGGCTTTTTAAGTAAACATACTCAATAACTGATCTGTGTTCAGTGTCGTTATAATGCAACACTCTTTCACGTCGGAGCCTTTAAAAAGAAAACAGTTATTTATATTGAGTTGCAATTTGACAGCATTTCTCTCTCCACCACTGTGACTGTCTTTTTCCTACAAATATAGAAAGCCACTGCGTTGGCACACAGTATGATCGTTCGATTTGGACTTTCTTCCAAACTGGGTCCCCGTGTCGTTGCAGACATGCGAGAAGATCAGCTCGGTCAAGGCACGCGTGATTTAATCGACCAAGAAGTGGACCAGTTACTCAACAACTCATTGGCTCGTGTTCGTGCACTGCTCAATAGTCATGTGAAGCAGCACAAACTTCTTGCGGAAGCCCTGCTACACTTTGAAACGTTGACGAAAGAAGAGGTCGCGGACGTATTAGCTGGAAAGTTGAAGCCGCCAAAAAACACACCTCCTCCGATTGGCACTGTACCTCCGCTCTCCTCCGTTGGGGCGCAAAGTTCTCCAGTTCCGCATGTCCATGCCTCATGATAGATTATCCACCTTGGATCTCTATTTGTGAATGCAATTGTATGAAGCATAACCTGTCTTTCTTTGCTGTTGCTTCATTTCATCGGAATGATTTCCGGTTTTTCGACCGAAATACAGTACTCTTTTGTCCCCAATCAAACAACCAAATTTTTGTGTGCTCCATATGCATCTCCGTTAGGGAGTAATATACACCTTGTCTTTTGTGAACAATTTTACATCTCGGAACATCAAGCAACATTTAACTTCGTGTATGTTATCAAACCTTACTTCGGCGGAATGCGCGACTTCAGGTGTGGTGTGACCGTCGAAGCGAAAGACTCGTCTCTTGCACACTATATCACGTGCGCGGAAGAGTAGCTAATCGGATCCGGATGAACACGCCCTGTGGGACGTGGTCACTCAGTGGTTTCACCCTCATTGTGCTGAGACGTACACGGACTCCACACGACTACTGTGATTTTGACAGAAAAATGGAACGTTCAGCTAAAACTATTTTACAGGCCTAAGCCAAATGCGGTATCGGGTATTTGTCAGGGGAAGAAATTGCCAACCGATAGGGACAGGCGCAGACACCAGCCAACCAGCGAAGCCGAGTGTTCTGAATGCTGTACATCAAACTGCGTTGGCATGCAGATTGAGTATGTGCTCACTGAACACACGTGAAGGTCACTAATCGCATGTTCGTCAGACGTAATTATAAACAGGCATGAATTCATGTGAAAAATCGAATTACCAATCTGGACACTGGGTCACCACGCAGTCTTTAGAGGTTTCGGATACTCGCCGACGTATTCCGGCTGTAAGGGAACACAATAAAACTCGCAAAGACCTCTGGATAAAACTGCATGCTAGCGTGAAGACAGACCGAGGAGCCTGGTGATCTCATCTTGCGTCGGATAGGGAAACAGTGGCTGCCGTTGGTAATCCGTCTGATACGGGAAACAGGCAGAGGAGACCTGGTGTAAACGAGACTGTACAGCATATCAAAGCACTTGGAGCGTTGGGCTGAACACTTTGTAAAGCAGTTTAATCCGCCTGAGTTATCACGTTCTTTTTTGGCATTGATCGCCCTTTCCCCGGACCGTCTTTGTGGATCTGCTTTCACTCGTAAAAGTCGAATGTGAGGTCAGGCGGCTGAACATAAATAAAATCACCAGTCCCTTTCACATTCGGGGGACTAGCTCTTGTGGATGATTTGCGTAACTTACTAGTGAAGCTGTGGAATCAGGAGACTGTGCCCCGAAGATTGGAGCCACTCCGTTATAGTTCCAATTTTCAGGACAGGCTCGCGTTCCGAATGCGGCAGTCATCGAGAGATCAGTCTACTCTCTCTCACCGCTGTCGTTCTCCATCGACTGGCACCTGTGATGCGCAATCCAGGTTTCATCGAAGTCGGCGTTGTATTGGCCACATAATAACAAGAATGGTACGCATATTTCTCATGATCCAAGATACTGTGCCTGTAGGGTCACAGCTCCATAGGTACACAGTTAACCCTGCTCTTGCATGGACGATACACATGTGCAATATTGGGGCATCCGAATCATGTAATAGCGTTTTGATGTATGGTTGAGACGAAAGCCAAGTTTCGGAAACATGGGTGTTTAGATGTTTTTGGGCCCCTCCTGGAATATCTCATCGATTTTTCCCATATGCGTATAGTCATTATGGTATTCAGATCAAAATAACCGGGGAGTTTGTTTTCAAATGTTGCCACATTGTCAGGTGGCCTGAATGTAATTTTCAATTTATTCCACAAACAAATATATATGGCCAGAAAGAAATTTGAGCGAATGCTTCTTGTACCGCTTGGTATAACCAGTATACAACCTTTGTTACGAAGCTCTCAAATTGAGCTATGGATGGTACAGTTCGATTGTGGGCAGATCGGAATAAGTTTTTTCTGTGGCGGGTTGTATAGCCGCAACAACTTTTGCTTCAATCGTCGCATCGAAAGTGCTTCGAGTTGAAGTTCATTGCAGCGTCTTTGCCAACCAGCTTTTTACTAAATGATTTCTTCAGGTGCTCCACAGCGATTCTGTCATTTTTTTCTCATATTACCACATACTTTGCTGCACTATTGGAAAATGGGGCAAATGAGTAGCTTAATAAGCTCAGTTCTAGCATGGGTTTTGTTGGATATATTGAACAAAGATTATCTGGTACGTGCTGCTTGGTATTGGGCCTGTTCTGGGAAGCTTACAGGTGGATGAGCACCTAATTCCAAGATCGGGAGTGGGACGTGTTCATTTTTCAATGCAATAGATCCTTCTGGGATGGAATAGCCGTAAGACATGATGCTTGATTTCCGAGCAGAGAGGTTCATCATTCACATGTGGCACCATGACTCAAGGGAATATAAGTCATCTTGAACGAGCCGTAGTGTTGCGTGAAGCTCGTCACCTCAAAGCTTATGTACGATCTGAATATCGTCAGCGAATAAAATGGTCGAGCATGTCTTACGAATGTGGTGATAATAAATGAATAACTAGTTTGGCGGACTGAGTGTTCGCTGAGCTCGGCACTTTGGCTGCAAACGTTTCGTCACCACTGAAGGTGACATCGTCAGTGCGCGTTTACGTAGCATAGCGACGCGGCTTATTCTCATTGATGTCATTGATATAGATTAGGAACAGCAAAGGAGCGAGCACGCTCCCTTGGATGACCTCATTAGTGATGCGGCGACCTGGTGGCGACAACTCTAATCTGATTATAGTCAAGGGGCCTGGATCCTAAAGGCTTCTAACTTTTGTAACGATCACTTCTTATCTACTTGATCAAATGCATGCTGTATGTCAAGCAACAGGATTATTACTGCATAGCTGGAATTGACAGATTCTTACATGTATTTCTGGCAATGCAATTGGTAGTTGGTGCGCGATCGCTTATCATCAGACCAAAAGGATTGACAAAGTTCATCACGCCGTTTCTGAACAGTTTTTCAAATAACCGGACAATTATTGGAGTGTGGTGGATTGGCCGGTAGTTTTCAGTCATTTGTTTGGTAACTCGTTTGTGCTGAAGTAAGATAGATGTCGTTTTCCATTGATCTGGAGAGTGGCTAGATTCCAGCGATATGTTGAACATGTAGCATGTCAGATATTCCTAGTTTAATGGTACTTGGTGGAATGCCATCAGATCCCAGCTTGGAATATAGTTTGATTGATTTAAAAACTTACTGTTGAGCGGAACATTAGCTCCGCGAACAATTTGTATCCAGGTATATGGTCATCTTCGAGACACATGGAAGTTGCAATGAAGTCACTGAATGCTTCCGATTGCAGCTAGGTCATGAAGTAAGAGACCCTCACCGTCATAGGAGCGGACACCGGTTCCTCGACGCACTTTGGAAGGCTTCCTCGCCTTTTAGCTTGTTTATAAGGCTATATGTTCTTCATTTTTTCGTCGTGTTGATTGCGCATGTTTGAGTCTCGTGTGAAGTCAATCGGATCTGTGAAAAGTCATTTGTCTCCTTGACATGTCAACACGTGTATCCAACCACGTGTGTTCATGGTCCTTCGGACCTGAACCACGCAGTCTGGAAACGCCAACTTCTTTCTATATGAGCGTCGGTTGTAGGTGAGAGTGCGGGAATACCTCTACGAAATTGTTGAGTTCAAGTGCAGCGTACCGCAACACTCAGTGCTAAAGCTTCTCCTATAATTGATTTCACAAACGAACTAGCGTGGATAATTTCTTCCGATTTTCCATTCTTCTCATATGGAATCAAGTTATGGCGAGCGATCAGGTTGTATTGATCACATCTTCATTTTACATCAGTTTTTGGAGCATCGCCATGTTTATTGGCGATCCATCGTATTCTTTGATAACGAAGCTGCCTTCGATTCGATGAATCGATACGCTCATGAATGGTGTGGCCGACAAATATGTAGATTTCATAAATACGCTGCAGTGCGTAGTTCAGCTATAGTGAAATCTTATGGCAAATTGTCATCTCCATCGGCGTGAGGTAAGGTTGTCCGCTATCACCATTTCTTTTGAACTCTGCCATTGACGAAGTCATGGAACTGCGTTCACTGGGCACAGCCTACAATGTGTGGAGCTTATCTCAGGTGATCGACTTTGACAGTTCTTTTACATGCCAAGGAGCACTGGTTATCAGTCGTTTCGGAATGTGCTTTTCACGCTCGAAATGCAAAGTCCTCCAAAACTACACACCTGGTCATCAGCTAGAGGTCGTCTTGAACTTTTAGTACCTAAACAACTACGTTAACGTCTGTAGAATGAACAATGAGATCACGAGCTCGAGCTGCTTTTGCCAATCTCTGCCACCGGTGGCGCCGAATCGACATCAATCACGTTTACAACTTAGCCGTCCGTTCAGCCCTCTTGAACGGTTGCGATGTCTGGCTCATCAAGTCGACAAATATAAAGAGGCTAGCCACGTTCAATCACCGCTGACTTTGCATTTTAGCTCATGTCTATTGGCAGTCGAACTGTTCGCTGGGCTTTGCAAGTTTATTGCAAACGTTTCGTCACTAATCGAGGTGACATCATCAGTTCACTGATGATGTCAACGAACAGTTTGACTGCCACCAGGGCTACCAATTTTCGATCTTATTAGCTCATGTCTAGTGGGAATACCGTTTGAGCAATGAGCGCATCTGGTGTCTCACGTTTGGTACAGGAAAATCGAGTGAACTGGTCGATCTGTCTGACCTTTATTTTGTTAAATACACTTGGGTAGATCGGGAATAAGGATGTTCGGCAGCTTCTCTAGTCGAACAGCCTCTTGACTGCCACATAGCATGTTTCCGTAAAAAGTCGCTCATGCATCACCAACCTACAGTCGCTGAGGCACGAATGGTTACAATCGCTGAACCAGGAGAATTCAGTTGACGTCATCTACTATGACTTCAGTAAGGCTTTTGACAAGGTGAATACTGCATTATAGAACAAGTAGAAGTGAATTCTGTACAACTTTCGAAATATGATGCAAAACCTTATAAAAATTGTCAGCCGTGAAGATCGTTATCGTTCTCATGTGACATTTAAAACATCTGACTCACGGTATTGCAGGACTCACAAATGTGGCATGTCATCGTAAGTGTAAAATCGTTCTCTGAATCGAATAGTGGTAAGATATCAATGTAACAATGTTTTGAACTATTGAACAAATGCTGCCTCCATCATGTGCTCAGCCAAACTGTTCCAAATATTTACCACTCTCCGTTCGAAGCCCAATGGGTGGGGAACTCGCTTCACATTCGGCACGACAAATTTGTATCTGCGTCCGTGTGTGCTGCATGGCCCTCGTAAATGCAGCATTGGCCTCAGAATGGAGAAGTCACCGAGATGTAGAATACGGAAGGTCATAATGAGGTCGACTCGTAACCGACGGTAGGACAAGGTGTAGAGTCCTAGTTTCTCGCACCGGTCGTCATACCCCAAGCCACGTAAACTCGGGATCAGCCTGGTAGCAACGTGTTGGACGCGTTCGAACTTTTGTGCCTCCTCTCGCGTAATCGGAAAGTAGGCGGGCGAACCGTACTCTAGCATTGGTCTAATGATAGAAGAGAACAGGCGAGTGGCAACCTCTTCAGACCATGTGCCGAAGCTACGTTTGAGCGCCCAAACCATGCGCAGTCCGTTCCGATATAGGCTGTTCGTGTTGTCCACGGACTTCAAATCGTAGCGTGAGAGTACACCTAGGTCCTTCACGGAGGGTGTGGGATATAGCGTTTGGCCGTCAAGAGTGTAGGTTCGGCCGTTAGCATTCTTCCCCATGCTCATAAATACATACTTGACTGGGTTGACCGGGAGTTGAACTTCTGCAGACTATGTGTATAGGCGGTTGAGGTCTTGCTGAAGTACGCCACCGTCATCGGGAACGTCAATTCCTCTCCAAATCTTCATGTCGTCCGCAAACAAGGCACACGGCGACAGGAGAAACTGAGATAGGTCGTTGACGTGGATCACGAACGGAGTGCGCCCCCAACGCAGTGACTTGAGGCACGCCATTTATAGAGGGATATCAGTCATTTAGATGCTCGTCGACCTGGACCCTCCATCTTCTTCCAACATGAAAGTCGCGGATCCACCGGTGCAGTTAGCCATCGACACCGCACATCCTGAGTTTGTAGAGCAGAACCTCATGGCTGACCTAGTCGAACGCTTTATTGAAATCGATGAATATCACGTCCACAGATTTCCCTTTGCTTATTGCCTTCAACCACGTATGCCTCGTCACATGCAAGTCTGTAATGCATGAGCGGCCTTGCATACAACCGTGCTGTGCGGGCGTCAGAAAATTTTTTGACTGTAGCAACTGCAATAATCTCTTTGTTACGATTTTCTCAACAACCTTTGCCAAAATAGGTGTCAGACAAATTGCTCTTTGGTTATCTACTTTGCTAGGATCGTCGCCTTTCGGAATCGGCTTCACCACCGAATATTTTGTCAATCGGCAACGAGCCTTCGGACAGCGATCTGTTGAGAAGGTCAGTCACGACAGGAGAGATGATGGTCGAAAGACACTTGAGGATCAGTGGGTGAAGCCCATCAGGTCCGGCAGGTTTGGTGCTGGCGAGTAGTTGACATGCCTCTTCAACGCCGCAATCCAGACTGTCGGGTTCGGTACACGTCGACCTCGGTACAGACACCTGGTCATTTGCAAATACAGAAGTGAAGTGCGCCGCCAACGCAGACGCGCGCTCAGTGCGAGGTTAAGAGCTGTCCTTCCGGGCCATCCGGCATTGGCACATCATCTTCCGGCTTCAGGCGTCGCTTCACGTAAGCAAAGACTCTCTTTGGAGCGGTCTTCGCGGCGATTGCGAGCAGCTCTTCGCAATGTCGGTGCTTACTCCTTTTTGCACTGTTGCAGAGGTTCCGCTGACTTTTATACCCTTCGTAGTCATGGGTGGAGCCAGAGAGAGGAATCTGTCCCATGTCCTCGCCGCCTCCGAGCCAGATTGCCATACATCTTGTCAAACCAACGGTCCAATCTTCCGACTTCAAGTGCACAGTTTGGGAACATAATGACGTCCATCACTTTTTTATAAATATCCAACAGTTTTCCACAGATTCAGCTTGTGACAGAGAGCAATCTAGTTGGCTAGCGGCTCGAGCTAGACAGCCGTAGTCCGTTTTCCAGTAGTTGTAAGCTGGTTCCAGCGGACGTGAATACGGCAAAGTAATTCCATATCAGCTATGAGCACTGAGTAGTCGCTTGTAGCTAGGCGTTCCAGGATCCGAACGTCACGCACTCATTGTTCGTAGCTCGTAAACATCAGATCGAGATATGACATTGTTGTGCGTGGTGTTATGCGTGTTGGCTGGCATATGTGTTGCGATGCACCAGTTTCAAGTGCCAAATCCACGAACTTTGCTTCAACCTCACCATGTCCAGGCATCAAATGCACATCAGGCCATCGTATTCGGGGACAGTTAAAATCGCCCATAAGTAGAAAGTGTAGACGACTCATGTAGGTTCGAAGATGGGCAGCCAATCCAAACAACGGCTCAAGAAGCTGCGGCGGACTGCGCCCGCAAGTAGTTCTCCGTGTCTGAGGTGGATGGAGCACCACAGTAGCTCACACAAACCATCGTCATCTCGGTAGGGGCTCACAAGTCTCTCACGCAGGGAAGACCGAATGTAAAGCGACACCACCGCGGGCATTCGTTAGTCTGTCGTAACGGAAGCACGAGTAACCCTTGAGTTCAATTTCCTAGGTGTATAACTCCGAATGCAGCCATGTCTCTGCGAGTCCCACTACGCTTGGCCACTCAGACGCAACGAAACATCAAAGTTCATCGCGCTTGTTCATAACACTACAAACGTTTGTGTAGGCTACACGCAGGCCGCAGCAGCCGCCGGGCGTGCTTGAAGTGTGAGCAGTCTATCCTGATTCGCAGGTTCTTGGAAACCACCTGAAAATTTACGAAGATTTGTTGGCCCCTCGCCAGTAGGTCATTTCAGCTCAATGATGGCAGACTTGAGCCGCTAACTGTCTACTGGGTCCAGGTCTGAACGAACATGGATCGTCAAACCTTTCAGCCTACTTAGGCTGGACATGATCAGTCTTGGACTGGCTTCGTCCACAAAAGTGATTCTCATAGGCCGATTTTGTTGATCACCTTGCTTTCCAAGACGGGTAATTTGCCTCACATTTACTGAGTCCTCACCAGCGTCCAAGAGTCTGTCAACTGGACTCTGTAAAACTCGACATCGTGATCGTAGCGCACTTGGGGTGATGGATCACTGGACTCCGGCGCGTGGAAGATCACGAGCTTATGACGCCTCCTTTGAACGAGGTTGACCTTGCAGGGCGAAGTATATTACCAGCTACCTGTTGAATTACAGAAGTTAAACGCCCAATATCCCTTCGTAATTTTTTTCTTTCCGCTGGTCTTCAGCACTCAGACTTTCACTTACTGGGACATCAGTGCTCGTTGGACACAACAAAGGTAAATAATTTATGTCAGGTGAATCTGCGCTTCACACAACGGTTGGACTTCGTGTCGATGGGTTTGCACGGGTAGATGAGGACGACTGAGCTGAAACCTGTAGGCTCTTCGGGCTAGGTATTTGGGCCAAACACACGGAGCTGCTCGCAACCGCATGATGAAGTCTACACGTCGGCTTTACTCTTCTTGGATGTATCTTGTTTCGGCAGTTTTCACATAAAGTTTGAACGAAATCGTGTTGGATTTCACGAAGAGGATGCAAATGCTCAACTGATAATCCAACACATGAAATGTGGTATTTAACTTGGCACGAAACACACGTGAGGGCATTTGCACGGTATCCGACCATCTTGGAATAAGTACCACAGGGAGATTGCTTCGCCATTGAGAATAATCCGAAAACAAGATGGCGACCAATTGTCGGAGAAAGTGGCGATAACAAGCTTATCGAAACCAAGCGATGAAGACAAATATTTCTGGTCGAAAAATTCAGAATCAGTAACGAAACTGAATTGTATCTAAATTTCCACGAAATACTTGCAATGAACGAAGAAATCCAACACAAAGCGCTTGTCAACCAAAAGGTACCGCATGGAGGCCGCTATTCGCAGTGGAATCATCATGTGCTACTCCAAAGCTGAGGATGTGCGATGTTGGCGGTCCACTGCACCGATTGTTCAGGAATTTCTCTGTTGGTCGAAAATGGAGGACCCAGATCGACAACCATATGATCGACTGCTATCCTTCGAGCAGTGGCGTGCCCCAAGTCACTTTTTTGTTCCTGATATATATAAACGATGTATCTCAGGTTCTCCTTTCTCCTTGTGAGTTGTTTGCAGATGACTTGAGGGTGTGGAGTCTAATCCACACATCTGAAGTTTGTGACCTGCTTCAGTGGGACCTCAACTGTCTCTCCATGTGGTCTGAAGAGCTTATGCTTCCAATAAACCTGGTCAAGTCGCTGTTTATGTGGATGGGTTAATGTGAACACAGCGAACCCATACTGTGGCGTGCCAATCATTGTATTCCGCACCTTTCGTGGGAGACGGTGTACACTCACGCTGCGAACTAAAGTCTATGATCGACACGAATACGCTTTACTAAAACGGACTTCTTATGCTTTGGACGTTCAAGCATAGCGTCAGCATTTGGTCCGAAGAGATTGTCACTCGCCTCTTCCTCTCAATAATACGGCGAGTTCTCGAGTACGGCTCACCCGCATGCTGTCCTATCACCCTAGGCGAGGCTCAAGGAATTGAGCGAGCACAGCATGTGGCCACCAGGCTGATCCCCAATTTACGAGGTGTGTCGCACGAAGACCGGTGCAAGCGACTACCACTTTACATCCTGTCCAATCATGGATTGCGGGTTGATCTCATTATGACTTACCGGACATTACAGCTTGTTGCATGTCACATGTGGAGGCCCCTGCTGTATATGCGCACACCAAGCAACACACGACGATACCGGTACAAGCTTGTAGTGTCGGGTTTGAAGCAGGTGTCACCAACTCTGTTTCGGATAGTGGCGAACGTATGGAACAACCTGCCGCAGCATTTAGTTTAGACAACGTCGGTGTTGGAATTCATAAGATTCCAGAACAAACACCTTGCCATTGTGAACTATATCGCGAATGATCTCCAGCGTAGCAAATCTTTGTATCTGAATGATTTTCGATGCGACTACACAGAGATACCTCTTCATGCTGCTTCCAGCCAGTATTCCTCGCCGTTATATCACGTACCAGGCCCCAACGGCTGGGCCACATGCTGCGCATGCTGGCACACCGACTCCCGCGACGAAGGTGATGCCAAGTGATGACTTGGTCAAAATGAATGAAGTCCCTCACTTCAAAGTTGACGTCGGTTAGTGTCTCTCGAATGCGCCGGGCTGGGGTCCGAGCGACGATGATCACGCTTGATTTGATCCGCTCGCTGGCATGGCGAAGACATAGCCTCATTGGCGTTTGCACATTGTGAGTTTCTTTGTCCGTTCCCCTCCCGCTTATCTTCCCCACTCCAACCACCATATACTTAAGTCATAAGGCAACTTTAAGCGTTCTGTTACATGTTTTTGGTTTTATTTTATGTTCACTTTTTCGTGCTTCTTATCTTTTTTTTGCGTTACAGCACAATAGCTGAGGTGTTACCCACCATTATCTGGCGTGGTGTTGACGAATCTCAGGCAGGGCTACATTGTTGCCATTGAGAACGATATCGCTGAGGTGATTGCGCAGTCAGTTACTTGGCAACAATGTATGTATGAGTGGACGGAAGTAGTTGCATCTGATAACCTTGTCACACAGCAGCAGTATGGGGAATCCGGAAATTAGTGAAATGCGTTCGGTATGAGGTCTCTGTGGAGCCGTCAGATCTTCACCATGACGTAGTTCTATCATGGGTCCTGTAATTGGCGCTTCCTTGGCAGGGCAACCCACCTGCATTGTGCTCAATGGTTGTCTTTTCGATTCTCATCGTTGCACCGTTCGGCAGCCGACTCTCGTCTGAGTTGCATCGCCGAACTCTGTGTACCTCAAAATGTGTGTAACTTTTGATGTTCATGCGTAAGCTGGGATGATTATGCAACTGTGCTTATTTTACAAAGCATGATTGCTTGAATGGCTATTTTCAAATTCAGTTTCTTGTGGTGCTGAAAGTACGTTTTGGTTGTAAAAGACTCCACTCGTGCCAGATGGCTGTCATCTGTTGTTTCTTTTTGCACCTTATGCATTTGTCTTTTCTACTGTTGGAGCTCATTGATTAAAACAATTCTTGTCCAGATATCGATATTGGCACTTGCCATCTTTCTGATTACGTACCTGGGGTTACTGGTCATATCCGCGATTCGAAGCTTTGACTGACACAGCGCGGCCACGAAGTCGATGATGCTTCTGAAGCGAGTCTGCGCGATTCAGTTGTTGATTTTACAAATCGGATAATTTTGCCAATCTCTCCCCTGACCTCGTTGTGTTCCATTTTGTTCGCTGACTCATCTTTCTTCTCATAACCGCTGGATCCACCGATACCCGGATCACGTTTCTTTAACTTAACTGGCGTTGTTACAGTTAGATCTAATCTATCTATCTGCTAGCACTAAGCTAACACTGGGTCCCTGTTCTCATTGTGCATGTGGACAAATTGCGATCCAATGTTATGAAATAACTTACACAATTGTGCATTATGTCATCCGTTTGTTTCGCTCTTATGTTTTGTTCTCATCGGACTCACTGCGTTTCCTAAGGCATTGGCGGTGGAGTACGACGCATAGTCGTTGCAAATTTTCACCTACTGACGCCCAGATTGCCTACTTAGCGCTGGATCAATGCGCGTGAGAATTAGATCCGCAACATCCTTTTGTTACACGTTTGTCCATGGGCGCACCTACCCTGAGCTATCATGATTGTTGAAAGGAACCTCACTTCTAGCCCCTCGGGCTTTAACGTTTGCTGCAAAACTTGGTGCTCCTACATTAGTTGTCACATCAAAAGATGTAGTCCTACTTGGCCGGTGGCCGAGTGATCTGCACGCCTGGTTTGCAACCATAAAATCGCCGGTTCGAATCCGCGTACGGGTGGGCATCCTCACGGTATACTCAGCCCTCGCACGACTGGTGGTGGTGGCATGGCAGCGAAGCACTGTTACGGCATACATCTAGCGATTTATTTATTATCCTAATCCTACTTGGAGTATACATGGAGATGAGGCAAAATGTCTCCCAGACACTGCATAGCAAAACATTGTGCCAACTGCTAAAACAATTATACGATCTGACGTTTTCCCCATCAGATATGCCGTCTTGTGAATCAGCATGCCAAACCTAAATGATTACACGTCAAATTGGATCTTATCCATGTTCTCATCTGCACGCTTCGGCATGTGCTTTGCAGCTTCAAAATACAAAGTGCTGTTGCAGGACTGGGCCGGCACATTTCCGGTTATAGCTATCGCCTAGCAACCACGGGAGGTGTTAGTCACATCACGGACGAAGTTACTTCGCGTATCAGTAAGACCTTTGGGGCTTTTCAGAGACTAAACCACGTATGGAGACGTCGGAATCTCAGCTTGTTATTGAATGGTAGGATGTATAACGCTACGGTGGACGTGTGACGTGACGTGTGACACGCGTGACGCGCGCTCCTGGATAATTGTATTATTTCTCTCTATTCGCATTCCATTTTGTGCCACATCTTCGGAAGTACACTCAATCGACTCGGATCGTCGAGACCTATCCAACGGATTCAGTCTTTCTGCAGTGCAACTAACGACACACTGGTAAATCCTGAACACCGTCTTCATTCATTCATTCATTCGGTAAGACCTGCTTGTGAAACTGCGTTGCTTTTTATTTTTCCCACTACATTGGGATACCATTCGACGGAGCTTTTTTAAGGCTACTAGACAACACATTACTTATTGCAATGCACCTCTAGATACCACAAACAGAGGCTATTTTGTGATCACGCAATTACCGCTGTAACTCCCTTTGCGCGTTTTGCCACGCAAAGCCTTTGTGATATTTCATCTGCCCACTGTTCACCGTACGCACATGATGGGCCGACGCAGTGTCTCCGCTACGCAAATGAACAACAAATCCAAGGTCAATTGTGGTCCAGACACATCGGTCACCACATGCTCGCTTTGTTCCACTTCCTTCGATGGGGCTACAAAACACTGTATGTCGATCGACGGCTTGTGTGTGTGTGTGACGCATGTTCAACCAAACCGTTGGCTAGGATCATTCAAGCGCTTATGGCGAAATGTGAAAGTTTAGCCCTAACGGTCACAGAACAAAAGGAATTGACCGCTAGCTTGGTAAGGAAAACCGCTGAACTTGAGTCGCATATTAGTGTATTAAGTAGCCCGAATCCTAGACCTGTCAAAAGGCGAGAGCCATTTAGTAAAGAAGCCACACAGTACGGTGAAAATAGCACACCATTGTTGATGGACGCCAGCGAAGACAGGCCTGTCGAACGACCTCCCAAGTTTTGTGAAGTGTCTCAAGGCTTAAACAGCTATGCACAAACTGCACGCCCAAACCTGTCACGGGTTGGACAGCAACATTTGACCCCCACAAACAGCACAACAAACGGCGTTCCGCGTATGCGGTCATGTAGCAGCGCAGGCTCTCCCTGCACAAGGGACAAGATGAGTACTCAAACTAGACAAATGTCCACCAGTAACAACTCTCAGGATAAGCAGTTAGTGTACAACAAAAAGCTCTGATAATTATGTGTTCAAATGTACCAGAGCCCACGAGCGAGTCGTTAAAAGGTAGGCAAGTGGAAGAACAAAACCGCTGGGCAGAGATATGCTGTGCTCTCGAAATTAACGTTCCTCCAACTAGACTTACGCGCATTTCCCGAAATTCATCCTCGCCGCATTTAGGACAACCTCGGTTATTACGAGTAACATTTGGTAACACACGCGACCTGGAGGATGTGCTCCTGACAGGCCACAAGCTAACGAATTCCTCTCTCAGCGCCCGCATTTTCCCAGATAAACCATGGATAGAAAGGCAAAAATGGAAATCCGACCCAGTCGCGTCACGACATGATGCGACGAAGAAAGTAGTGCTGGTCCACGGTGTTCCAGAACTTAACCATGGCGATAAAAATGAACATCAGAAGCACGATATAGAAGAGTGGAGGTACATAACGGAGCTCTACAACATACAAAATATCGTGACTTTCGATGTCACCCGTCTAGCGGCCTCCTTAAACTATCAGGGTAACGGGCCAAAAGTTTTGAAAGTCACCGTGGCTACACCTGAGATGGTATCAACGGCCGTCCAAGCGTGGCACGACAACAGAAAACGTGGGCCACCTGAAGTACGTTTAAGACCGTTCCTAAACAAAGTACGGGCCACAGATACAGACGAACCGGACGCGGTTGTTCCTAACTCAGGTCAGACAAATGTGCAAACGCCTCCGACAAGAAACGTTCGCAGACCGGCACAATCCGTGCCGGTCAACCACAACGAACCGAGCTCCTAATGTGTCAACAGATACAGTGCTGCTACACAAACGCTCAGGAGCTCAACTCTAAGCTACCTGAATTGTGCCATCGACATAACACAATCAATTGGGATATCATAGCTGTAACTGAAACCTGGCTCTCCAATGACATGCTCGACACGGAAATCGAAATCAGTGATATGTCAGTTATTCGCAATGATCGTCCATCTCGCGGTGGCGGCGTTGCTCTGTACCATCGGAATTGTCTGAGATGTGAGGCTATTAACGAACGTCACCTTGCTGTCTCCGACGCTTTGTTTTGCCAAATGCAGCTAAATGGTCGAGGTGGTGAACCTTCGAAGAAGACTTGGGATGCTTGTCTGTTGGCAGTTGTCTACAGGCCACCGAACTCCACCGCAGACCGAGATGACATTTTGTTAAACGCGCTTCATTATGCAGTTTCTCAAAAGTACTCACATTGTCTAATCATGGGCGATTTTAATGTACCCTCAATTGTCTCAGCGACTTCTAGTGGTCCTTACTTCAAATCAAAGATTCTCGAGTTTATGGATACAGCAGCTCTGTACAACCACGTGCACCGACCAACTAGACACCGCGGTTCAAATAAGCCATCGCTTCTGGATTTAATCCTAACCAACGAAGAGTTGATGATTGAGACAATTTCATACGATCCACCATTAGGCAACAGTGACCACTGAGTGTTAAATTTTGCCTATGTGTGTTACGCCAATACTACTGAAATCAGACATGAAAACCGACGAACTATAACCAACTATTCCGTGCTTCACAGCCTAGCGACAACCATCAACTGGGACCTCAATCTACAGAGCACGGCAGACGACGCGTGGAACGAACTAAAAGACCAAATTAGCTGTGTCACGCAAGCAGCCTCTAAAGTCATACCATTACGAGTGCCGCGCCGGACCAACACCTGGATCCGAAGCAGAACGCGTAAATGGATTAGCACCAGAGACGAGATCTGGAGACAATACGCGCTGAACAATTGCGACGCCACCTGGGAGAATTACAAAATAGTGAGGAACTATTGCACATCACTGATTAGAGCCGATAAGTACGAATGGCAAAAAAACATGGTACTCAATTTCACGAACAATACAAAACTGCTGTACAGGTACGTGAACAGCAGAAGGAAATTTAAAACAGGAATGCCACCACTCAAGCTGGATGGTGGCCTAACGACTACTGCTGAGGATGCTGCGAACGCATTACTTCTGCAGTTTGGCACAGTGACTGCAAACGCCATAGAACCTTTGCCAAACCAGCATTCACCCAACGTGGTCGGCATATCAACTGTCACTTTTACCTCAGCAGCTGTCGCTAGCAAATTACTGTCTCTAAGAGAAAATAGCGCTCCGGGAGTCGACAAGATCAGACCCAAAGTTCTTAAAACTCTTGCTCCCACTATAGCAGCACACATCGCAAGCTTTTTCCAAAGTCTACTCAATTCCCAAACACTTCCGTCTGAGTGGAAAAGCGGGATAGTCACTCCGACATACAAAGGAGGTAAGCGATCGGATCCTGCCAACTACCGACCCATTACTCTCCACCCTGTTTTATCAAAAGTAATGGAATCGTTAGTTGCCGATGAAATTACACGATATTTTGAGAGTCTGAAGCTAATTTCTCACCTCCAACACGGCTTTAGACGCAAACGATCCTGCCTCACAAATCTGCTTCTTGCTCGGGATTCATGGACCAAAGCGCTTGATGAAGGATCCCCCCTTGATGTGATTTACCTAGACTTTTCGAAGGCATTCGACAGAGTCAATCACTTAGCTCTGCTTCATAAGCTTCTTGCCTACGGTATCCATGGTTCCCTACTCACCTGGCTAGCAGCATATTTGCATGACAGAACGATCAAGGTCAGAGTCGCCGATGCCCTCTCGGAAACCCTCTGCATCTCCAGCGGTGTTCCTCAAGGATGCGTCCTTGGTCCCCTCCTTTTTCTGGTCTACATTAACGACCTCCCGGATAATATTCAATCCTCGATGCAAATTTTTGCAGATGACGCAAAAAGCTGGAGAGTTATTCGCTCAACATCAGACTGTGCCCTCCTCCAGAATGATTTGGATCGAATCAACAAATGGGCAGATATAAACCACCTCCCCCTGAATCCTGCCAAGTGTCACCTACTGTCATTGCGCAGCAATCTTACCAACACGTACCTCTTGGGGCAGTACGTTTTACGGCGCGTGACCACAGAAAGAGACTTAGGTATCATTGTGCAAGAAAGTCTGGGGAATTCGCTCCAATGTTCGAAAGCAGCAAACGTGGCGAACATGAATCTGAGACTTTTGAGGCGAGCTTTTGGTGTTTTTGAACGACGGTTGGTACCCATGCTTGTCAACTCCTATATCCGTCCCCACGTCGAATATGCCGTCCAGGCTTGGTGCCCATGGTTAAAACGGGACATTCATCTCTTAGAGCAGCCCCAACGAAGAGCTACGAAGGCAACACGCGGATTATCTGGTCTCAGTTATGAAGTGCGTCTCAGTTTAATCGGAATGTTTTCCTCCGAATACCGACGACTACGCGGAGATCTCATTCTCGCATACCGGACATTAACGGAAAGTGATCACCCGTGCAAATTGCTGCTCACCCTAGCCTCATATAAGCGATCGAGAGGTCATAACCTCAAGCCGATAATCCAACATTCCCGATTAGACTGTAGAAATTATTTTTACTCTCTTAGAATCTGTTCACAATGGAATGACTTGCCAACGCATGTGGTAAACGCTCCGAACATTACAGCCTTCAAACAATTGTTAGACATTCATCTGAGTGACAAACAACACATTGTGGTGTGATGTACTAGGTTTAGACTATTGGCATTGCAGTTCCATGTCGGAATCTAATGATTTTTATTTATTTTGCATCTACCATCCTATGGGTCTTGTGAAGCCAATGCTTTTTATCCCATCATGCACTATTGAACTATTGCTACGATTAGTTCTGTCTTACTGTATAGTCCAGAGACCCGGACACTTCGCAGCGAAGAAGCGCTTGTTTGACCACTGGTGCTTGCGAAGTCTTGCTCACGTTTAGTGGGAACACCAAGTGATCAATGCTGAGGTCCGCCAGTTGGATTTTGGCAAGTAGCCTCCTTGTTCATCACTGGAGTGTTTGAGGAAGCTTAATCGTTTACGTTGGCTAGGCCATATTCTCCGTATCTCCGTTGATCGACTTCCTCAGAGTGCATTATTCATCGTGGTCGCATCAAGTTGGGCGATACCGTGAAGTGGCCAGTCCATGACGGTGCATAAAGGCATGAAGAAACTGATTGCGAGACTCGCTCAGGCTGGTGCGTGCCGTCTTCGTGGATTAAGGCTTCGGGATGGTCCAACGGTTGGACACCGTGTCAGACATGGCACAGTTACGCAGTCAGTGACGTTCCTGCATTTGGTTTCTTGCATTTAATTGTCAATTTTCATTTCATTCTGATTAGTTTAACGTACTTTCATCTCGCTTCCATTTTTTCTACATTCTATTAGCACCTAACTTCACCATTTTGCTGGTGTTCTTTATTCTTATTTGTGTGATGTGAGTCGTGGCAATTGGATCCATCATACTTCGGTACTCGGAACATATTTGTTCAACTGAACTGAATCGAACTGGGAAAGAATGGTCCCAAAGAGTCCGTTATCAATCATCGTCTTAGACCCGCATACGTCGAGCCGGCGCTGGATAGTGCAGCTTCAGCCTCAAACGCTCACAACACTCCTGTTCCTACGCTGCTGCCCGATGACAAACACCTGACCGATTCACAAACGTCGGAAGCCCCGTGTCCAGCAAACGCTTCTATGCACATGCATTCAGACCGTGTTGTGACATCCCCTCAAAACTAGTTCAATGTGATCCATACACGCTATATCAAGCCTTGCTTACCAGTGCACCCTCTAGAGGAGAGCTGTGCAGCGGTTGTGAATATGCCATATTTTATCTTTCTTCATATCACTTCCGTTACCGATAGTTTTGTACCCTTCCTTTTAACACATGAATTTTGAACAAACATCTTCAATGCACTCGCGTCGTGCCGGTTTCGTTTGCTTCTGCCAGTAGTCGGATTTATGTCTTCGAATCGTTAGTCGGCATCGAACAGATGGCACCTGTATGAATGGATTGCAACGTAAGTGTCTCTGATCATTCTTCAACTGTGCGTTTTTACCCGGGATTGTATTTTGCCTCAGAGCTCCAACGTCCACTGCAAGTCCCTCAAGAACATGCCTTCATGTGTTCTGTTCCTCAGAACTGACTTGATTTTCCTCTTACGATGGATATTTGTTCCAATGCGTGTACTTTCACTGTGCTAAACGTCTTTATGAACGTTTCCCATACAACGTCTGGGGGTTGTTTAATTAACCAAGTCCAGGATGTCCTCTTAACAAGCGCGGATAACGCGTTGTAGTGTGTGACTTTTCATTATCCTATTCTTCCGGATATTCCGCATAGCAGACATAGTCAAATAGTAGAATAACATGGTCACTGCGACCTAATGGTTTCCGTTGACCATGCGTTCTTCGTTTGTGAGCACATCATCGACGTCTCTGACAGCTCGGAGAAGTCTTGGTTCACCGAAGTGCTGTGAGTTTGGCTGACGAGTAATGCGTGTCAAATTTAGAGGCTTAGTTACAACACCTATAGGGTCACATATGGAGTTTCACTGGTTCACGTCATCGACTTCTTTTGCTTTTAAGGAATTTGACATCAATTCTGAAATGTTTGTGCAGATTACCGCTGATATACTACGTGCAGCTCTGGTTATGGTCAAGCTGGTCTGTATACAGTCGATGTAGGCTGTTTGGGTACAACTTCGTCTGCTTCATTTACTATGGTTCCGATGGCGGTGGCCGAAGATCTAGGTTTCCGGCCACCTTTGGCAGCAACTAAGTTCCAACCACCACTGGTGTCGAAGCCCTTCTGAATTTTCAGAACCATTTGAAGGTTGGACGAGGCTCTGACCGTGCTCATTGCAATCGGACTGGCTGTGGTTGTTTCAGGCATATTTGGGAAACTGGTGGTATTGCCTTTTACTGCCACAGATGATGCACTTTTAGCGCGCTGTCTAACCTTCTTCCTCATTTTTAATGCGGTGCTGGATGGGAATGACCGGGATTTACTCCCTCATACGCTTTCCACAAATGAATCGCTTTTGGTGCTCCTCATTTGTTCAAACATTGACACTAGTGTTTCGTACTTATGCAATAGTTCCTGTACAGTCTTTATCAGTGGGATAACTATACCTACTGAATGTATATAATATATATATATATATATTTGCAAGAGTCTACCAATAGACATAGAGCCATCAGAAACCACGGGACTCGAAAGAAGGTACAGAGATAGTAAAAGGAAACACAACACAACACATCAAAGTCCATGGTTTCATCAGACGGTGAGAGATTACACGATTGCCCAAGCCGAAGTAGGATGTTGACTTAGGGGATACCACCCCGAGCCTTTGGCTGAAGAGCCTGCCCGCAAGCCAGCGGAGCGAATTCAGGGAATCGTACCTATTGGTAGCTGGTGACTGATTGCTCAATCCATACGTCTTTCGTTTGTTCCTTTGTCAAACAGGGACCCAATGCTCCTCATAATTACAGCATGAATTTGCTGGAATACAATGCTTCGCCAGGATGAAGCAAGGGGCAGTGACTTTATTCAGTGGCGAGTCACGTCCGCCACGTCACAGTGTTGTTAAACGGACACAAGTGGCTTTTTATAGGGAGAACGCTTGCCAGGCGAAACCCCAACACCTCCTGGAACACTGCCGCCGAACCATTTGCTGGAACGGGAAAATCCCGAACCACCCAGCTGGCACCACGATGAGGTTGTTCGGCAAGCCAGCCAGAGTAAATCTGGTTTATTATTGTGCAGCTTCCACTGGTTCACTGTGAGCTTGGAACATTTGCGATGGAACTTGCCTTGACAACTGCTACATTGAATACCGGTCTGTACATTTTATGACATGAAGGAAGGCCACACACTACTGTTGATCTGGATGCGGTGGTAATCCTAGAGTCACGAGCGCTTATGGTTTCCTGCCGGTCGCGTGTGCGCTGGATTGTCTGCACGTTCAAGGCCGTCATGTTCTGTGAGTCTGACCCAGGTTAGGCAGGTTTAAGCGGCTCGATCGTTCACGCGGCAAACTGAGCGATACGGACACAAAGGGTACGATAGCAACTTTGATGATCGTCCACAGCTATGGTTCCCGATTCCTCAGATGAATCGTTCAGTTACTTTTCGTTTAAGACCACAAGTATTTCTGTGTGGTTCGTGATTCGGAAAATTCCTCGACTGTGTTTTGCGGGAATGGCGTAACAACCACAATGTGGAGATAAAGGACGATCCACACAAACAAGATCCGAATGATGGAGTGCAGTAGATAGCGCAGATGAATCCGGGTCGAATGAGTGTGAACACACTTTTGTGTGACAGAATGCAACTGAGAACGGTGGCAAAACAACAGATGAGCGATTGGAACGCAGGTTTTTCAAGGTCGCCAGTAGGTTTCCTCACAGGTTCTTTTGTCAGCCACCTGCCTTCGGACTGATTCATGCGATATTCTGATTTTCCCAAGTGTCCCTTGGTGCAAACGCCAATAAAAAAGCAGAACCCTCATGACTACCACCATCGGGTCAACGGAAACTCTATCTTCATTCTTGGTGTACCGGGGCTTCAAGCACCTGATGACCGTGAAACACAGGCCCATAATTGGGAGGAATGGCGCTACCTCCGTCAAGCGCTCCCACTTGGCAACCTGATCGACAAATCGATCATTCAAGTACCCTCATCATCAAAGTACAAAGGGCATGGCCCCAAGGTAATGTAGGTTGTGCTCCAGTCGAAATCCATGGCGGAAGTACACTTGAAACGTGGCGCATGTGCCTTAAGAAACTTCCCTAAGATCTACGAATAAAAGCGTTCAACACCAGACCCAATATGACTGAGAGAGAGAGAGACAGAGCGCGAAGTCACAGGAGTCTAGCAGTGAGTACAGTGAGTCTTAGTTGCGAAGCAGGCGACTGCGGTGCACAACCAACTATTGAAGCGGCCTAGACTTTTCCAATAGATACTGCAACCGGAGCTTCATCCTGTGATCATTCTACCAGCCAACAAGAAGCGGCTCGAAGTTCAATGTCAGCAGTTCACGAAATACGATTAGCTACCGACTTCACAAGGGTCGGCAGAGGCTCGGACTAGTCGTTCGCACCCTCAGATACACTACTAACCTTCAAAGCACTTTGTATGTATACCAATGCCCAGGGCTTCTTCAGAAAATTCTTCGGGCTTCAATCTAGCCAAGCCTCGATGCCTATGGACCTGATGACAATTACTGAGACGTGGTTCAATGATAGAATCCCGGAGGAGGAGACCGCTATAGCTGGGTATATCCGTCCTAGGTAAATATCGACCTAGTAGGGGTGGTTCGGATGGCACATTGTCTGGAATCGGATTGTGAATATCTGATTTTTGTATATATATATATATATATATATATATATATATATATATATATATATATATATATATATATATATATATTGTTAAGTGTTCAACCAATGATCGCTCACTATGACCGTGAACCCGATTGGCCATACACATGGTTGGTGGCATCCGGTTTCGGGTTTGCCTGTCACTGTGGCAAGCCACAGGACGCCTGCGCCTACAGAGGGACCATGGATGGCTTGCGCTGAACCACCCACAGCTCCAACCACACACCCCATATCCAGTGTAAACCCGAAGGAATACGACCGGGAGGCATGCGGATGGGAACCACGTTTCATCAACGGAGCCGGCCCACACTCCTTCACAGGCAAACACAAGCACACTGTATTTGGGAATCAAGCGCACACAAGGCGGTGGCTGGACCGTAGTCCGCTCCACACTGAGTGCATGGAACCGCTCTTTGATCCAAACACGGCCATAAGGACCGTGCACCCCGTCCAGTCCAGCAACGACCAACTGTCTCCTGGAGCCAGTAGGAACGATGTAGTAGGTAATAGACAGGTAGGCACCTTGTCAACATACACATCAAGCGCAACCATACCAGGGATACCAAACAACACCCATTCACTTTAAACGACAAGCTGAAATAAAATAAATCCAATGATGCATACAGATACGGTGGCATAACTCTTCGCTAAATTACCATATGAAGTAAGTTGGTTAGCAACAAATCCGTGATAAGTAAGAAATGTCCACAAGTTACTTAAAATGCTACAAACGCAACAAAATTACCGAAGATAAGTGCAATTAGTGCAAGTAACGTGGCCAGTTAATAGAACATTATTCAGGGAGGCAGAACAAACCAAATAAAGCGGAATGAAATTTAGCCAGCTTAGAAAGACCTAGTTTAAGTGTAAGTAGGTTTAGCCCAACTGCGGTGAAGAAGCATCAAGAATGCAACATCAGCCTCAGCATGGGGCCCTACACACACACGTAGATAAGCACGCACACACGCACTCAAGGACACACCATAACGTTCCGTGTTCACATGTAAACCGTTAAGTGCTCAGTACACTGTGCGCCAGACTGACGCGTCTTCTTGCTTATTCGCTACGAGTTGAAATACGTACTTGCGGTTAGAGTCCAGCTGTGAAATCTGGCGACGAGGTCAACATGTCCATGACAAATACTCCACCGGTCTTCTGGTCGTGCTCTACAGACAAACCTTCCCTGGACTCGTGGCATAGATGGCGGAAAACGTTTACGGATTACCTGGAATTGTTTCCAATCTTGAATCCAGCAGTATCTCTTACTGAGAAAAACAAAGTGAAGCTCTTGAGACAGTTTCTTGGAGATGAGGGTCAAAGGTATTTCGATGCACTTCGTATTGATCAAATCTCTTCTACGATAACCGGCGCTTTGGAGACCTTCAGTGCTCTTTGGGGTGCTCGTCAGAATGTTTTTACGGCTAGATACTACTTCTCGAAACTCTGCCAGAAATCAGATGAGAGTGTGAACGAGTTCATCGCTCGTGTACTACAAGCAGCACCTGATTGTAAATACAATGAAGTCGATCCAACGAGATTTGAAGAGACCATGTTACTCCAATGTTTGATAGCCGGAATCTCAGACCAGAGCACGCGGGACGAGCTCCTTTCACAAGATGATTGTTCACTGACCTGGGAGACGGCCTGCTCGATTGCCCGGCAGAGGGAACACCTTACACAACAACTCGCAACATTTACGCTGAAGGACTCGTCAGATGAGCTGCGATTGCTTAACACTACACCAAAACCAAAGCCACCCACTGGCGTCAATTTGTTTGTGTGCTATCGTTGTGGTGAGCAGCACAGTTGTCCATCCGACTGCCAGCATCAGAAGACAGTATGTCGAAGCTGCGGGAAGGTGGGCCACCTGGCGCGAGTGTGTAGATCGGTCAAGCGACGTTCAGGTGGGGCTTATCGAGGAGCAAATCCCATCAAAACTGTGGACGAGTCTGATGGTAGCGACCCTGAATTACATTCCATCTGGCTTAATTCCGTTTCTAGCATGCAGCCGGCGCCATACACTCTAGAGCTTTACATTGAAGGACAAAAGGTACAGATGGAAATCGATACAGGAGCATCCGTGACGATAATCCGGGAAAACGCTGTAAAAACGCTCCCGAACTTATCCACTTGCAATTCTGATCTTCGCACATACACCGGTGAACCTATACGTGTCCTTGGTAAATGCTTCGTGAAGGCACAGTATGACGACAAAATACGCACACTTCCTGTATATGTGATCCCCGGGGATCGTCCAAATCTGCTTGGAAGAGACTGGATACATGCTTTCCCGGATACAATGAATGTGGTAAAATTAGTCACCGAGATCTCCGGACTTGAAACATTATTTAAACAACATTCAGCTGTTTTTTCCGAGGAGCTTGGGAAGTTGAAAGAATTTCAGGCTGCGATAAAACTAAAGGAAGGCGCTCGACCAAAATTCATTAAGGCGCGCACACTATCATACGCTATGAGGCCTAAACTTGAAGAGGAACTAAACCGCCTACAGACTCAAGGTATTATTACTCCTGTACACTTTTCTGACTGGGTAACTCCAATTGTGCCGGTAACCAAACCGGACGGCTCCGTACGGATTTGTGGTGACTACAAGATAGCCATAAATCAAGCATCCATGCTGGTCAGGTACCCCTTGCCACGTATTGATGACTTGTATGCGACACTAGCTGGTGGTGAAAAGTTTACCAAACTCGATCTGAGTCATGCATACTCGCAGATAGAGCTCGATGAACCTTCGAGGAAACTTACTACCATCACCACGCACATGGGACTATTTCAATATACTCGTTTACCTTTTGGCATTAATTCCGCCCCCGGAATATTTCAGAGAATTATTGACGACCTAGTGAAGGACATTCCTTTTGCGTGTGTTTATCTGGATGATATTCTTATCTCTGGACGCTCGGATACAGAGCATCTTCGAACACTCGCGGTCGTGCTCGAGCGTTTGGAGCGAAGTGGATTCAGATTGAAAAGGTCTAAATGTGAGTTCCTTTCACCTTTCGTTTGTTACCTTGGATACCGGCTTGAGAAACACGGTTTACATGTTTTAAATGACAAGGTTAAACCTATTTTAGAAAGCCCAGAGCCAAAGAGTTGTGATGAACTCCGTTCGTTCTTAGGAATGCTATCTCACGATCGCCGTTTCCTGCCTAATGCATCGACGGTTTTATCGCCATTAAATGAGCTGTTACACAAAAATGCATCGTGGTGTTGGGGTTCCCGTCAAAAAATGCCTTCAATAAAGCAAAACAAGCTCCTGCTTCGCCACCAACGTTAGTCCATTATGACTCTAACAAGCCACTCATACTTCAGTGCGACGCGTCCCCTTGGGGGATCGGGGCTGTCCTGTGCCACCGCATGAACGATGGTTCTTTACGTCCCATAGCATATGCATCGCGCACCTTACAGACGGCGGAGAAGAACTACTCACAACTGGACAGGGAAGCGCTAGCCGTTATCTTCGGAGTTAAGAGGTTTCACCAGTATTTATGGGGAAACGTTTTCGAGCTTCATACAGACCACAAACCATTGATATCCTTGTTTGGGGAAACCAAAGGTATACAACAAATGGCATCACCGAGGATGCAAAGATGGGCTATAACCTTGAGTGCTTACAGTTACAAGATTGTTTATATTACCGGCGTCAGCAACTGCACAGCTGATGCACTCAGCCGTCTGCCGCTCACGGAAACTGCACATGAACACGACCCTCCGTTTGAACTGGTTAATCTAACGCAACATCTAAACACAACACCGATACGGAGTTCAACAATCCGTCAATGGACGGATCGAGACCCCGTGCTATCAATGGTGAAACGCTTTTTGAACATGGGTTGGCCTCCTGAAGGGACAGTTAAATTACAACCGTTTATGATTCGGAAGAACGAACTGAGTCTATTCGACGGCTGTGTTTTTTGGGGCTCTCGTCTAGTCCCTCCCACCAAGGCGCGTTCACAGATACTTAAAGAGCTCCATGATGCTCATCCAGGTGTGGCGAGGATGAAGGCACTAGCGAGAGGGTACTGCTGGTGGCCCAACATCGACTCAGACATAGAGAAGTTACTGAAGAATTGCGATATTTGTCAGGCGTATCAGCGGAGCAAGGCGCCAGGTCCAATACACCCTTGGCGGTGGCCCGACAAGCCCTGGCAGCGTATCCACGCCGACTACTTCGGACCGATTGACGGGACCATGTTTCTTCTACTTATTGATGCACATTCTAAGTGGATTGACGTACATCCAGTTACTCAGGCGACAGCCGAATCCACCATCACTAAAATGCGCTCGTCCTTCTCTACGTTGGCATTCCGGAAACCATTTGTACAGACAATGGTTCGCCTTTTACCAGTGCCGAATTTGGTAAATTTGTCGCCAACAACGGAATCCAACACGTTAAATCAGCCCCGTATCATCCAGCATCAAACGGATTAGCGGAGCGTGCAGTACAAACTGTGAAACAAGGCTTACTAAAGCAGCGAACGGGAACATTGCGAACAAAACTGGATCCGTTCCCATTCTCCTACCGTTCTACACCCACTGAGGCTACCGGGAAATCCCCGGCGGAATTGATGTTCGGCAGAAATCTGAGAACGAGGCTTCATTTGTTGTTCCCGAACCCGCGTGTTGAAGTAAAGGAGCGTCAGAAAATGTTTGTGTCTTCAGAGGAATCAAAGCCGGAAGTTACATTTCAGGACCATCAACCTGTTTACACCAGGTTACCGCATGAACAATGTTGGCAGCCGGCGACTGTGCTCGATTCTTCAGGAAGTCAAAACGATTTGCAGCTTCGAAGGCTTTCTATGTTCAGCCTTCTAGAGGAGGAGCTCTGTAGCGCCCAAAAAGATAACTCTTATCTTTCGTGTACAATTTACTTGTTGACCGATTGTACACTACTCCTTCTTGTTTTAATCTTACAACCGGCTCGACACACAACTGCCTTGTAAGTTTCCGCGCTCACGTGTACGCTCTTGCCTCGCTTCATCCGTCCGCTTATTGTTGTAGCCCATCGAATACAGTCCGCTGTGTCCGACTCCAATTGCCTTCTGATATCCGCGCTTAATTCCGCGCACCGTCTCGGACTAGTATTAACTAGTCCGTTGATGAAACCTGGCTTCTATCCACATGCCTCCCGGTCTTATTCCTTCGGGTTTACACTGGATATGGTGTGTGTGGTTGGAGCTGTCGGTGGTGCAGCGCAAGCCATCCATGGTCCTTCTGTAGGCGCAGGCGTCCTGTGGCTTGCCACAGTGACAGGCAAATCCGAAACCGCATGCCGCCAACCATGTATGTATGTGCATGCTAAGTCTCTTTATTCCAGGTGGTGGGTTTGCGATTCTGTCTTAATGCCTTTCTTTCTCATATAAATGTCTAGTGGGCCATGAGCCATACCATTTGGGGCCACTACAGAAGCGACGACGGGTCCTGCAGAGAATTACGGCGAGCCGGCGCAGCGTTTGTAGGCACGCTGAATTCGATTTACTAACCGCGTGCTTGCATGCTAAGTCTCTTTATTTCAGGTGGTGGGTTTACAGTTTTTACCTTAATGCTTTTCTTTCTCATATAAATATATCTCCCTGTACTCTATTCCATTAACTTGCACACCTCGCCTAAGCCAATTGCATTCGATTTCCATAACATTTTTGGGTTCGTGACATTCCGTGAACTATACTTCCTGACCTCGTGCACTTATCTAGAATTTGTTTGTAAACAACTTATTACATATGCTATTTACTTAAGGTTTATATCACCGTTTCCTTATGCATTAATCGAGTTTTTCTCTTTTTCTTTCTCTCTCTCTCAAGCGTTTGACTGTTGTTTAATATCCCCGGTGTGGCTGCGCTTGATGTGCATGTTGACAAGGTACATACCTGTCTATTACCCACTAACTCGTCCATACTGGCTCCAGGAAACAGTTGGTCGTTGCTGGAGGGGACGGGGTGCACGGACGTTGTGGCCGTGCTAGGCTCGAGGAGTGGTTCCATGCAGTCAGTGTGGAGCGGACTACGGTCCAGCCACCGCCTTGTGTGCGCTTGATTCCCCAAATACAGTGTGCTTGTGTTTGCCTGTGAAGGAGTGTGGGCCGGCTCCGTTGATGAAACCTAGCTTCTATCCACATGCCTCCCGGTCTTATTCCTTCGGGTTTACACTGGATATGGGGTATGTGGTTGGAGCTGTGGGTGGTGCAGCGCAAGCCATCCATGGTCCCTCTGTAGGTGCAGGCGTCCTGTGGCTTGCCACAGTGACAGGGAAATCCGAAACCGGATGCCGCCAACCATGTTTGGCTGTTGTGCCCCATGCTGAGGCTGATGTTGCATTCTTGATGCTTCTTCACCGCAGTTGGGCTAAACCAACTTACACTTAAACTAGGTCTTTTTAAGCTGGATAAATTTCATTCCGCTTTATTTGGTTTGTTCTGCCTCCCTGAATATTGTTCTATTAACTAGCCACGTTGCTAACACTAATTGCGCTTATCTTCGGTAATTTGGTTGCGTTTTGTAGCATTATTAAGTAACTTGTGGACATTTCTTACTTATCACGGATTTGTTGCTAACCAACTTACTTCATATGGTAAATTAGCGAAGAGTTATGCCACCGTATCTGTATGCATTATTGGATTTATTTTATTTCAGCTTGTCGTTTAAAGTGAATGGCTGTTGTTTGATATCCCCGGTGTGGTTGCGCTTGATGTGTATGTTGACAAGGTGCCTACCTGTCTATTACCCACTACATCGTTCATACTGGCTCCAGGAGACAGTTGGTCGTTGCTGGAGGGGACGGGTTGCACGGTTCATGTGGCCGTGTTAGGCGAAAGAGCGGTTCCATGCAATCAGTGTGGAGCGGACTACGGTCCAGCCACCGCCTTGTGTGCGCTTGATTCCCCAAATACAGCGTGCTTGTGTTTGCCTGTGAAGGAGTGTGGGTCGGCTCCGTTGATGAAACGTGGTTCCCATCCGCATGCCTCCCGGTCTTATTCCTTCGGGTTTACACTGGATATGGGGTATGTGGTTGGAGCTGTGGGTGGTGCAGCGCAAGCCATCCATGGTCCCTCTGTAGGCGCAGGCGTCCTGTGGCTTGCCACAGTGACAGGCAAATGCGAAACCGGATGCCGCCAACCATATTATTGTGGGTTGCTGAACATCCGTCTTTTCGGTGCGAGAACTCTAGTCTGTGAGACAACTATCCGTATGTTGCTGTTTGCTGACCTCTGTGCATTGTTTTTCACAGCGCGGATGAGTTGCAGCACATGACTAGTGCTCTGGCTTCGACAGCGTCCAAATTCGGGCTCACTATCAACGCAAGCAAAACTGTCCGTCTATTTCAGCCTTCACCGGAGGTGCAATCTTCAATCTTGGCGCAAATCAGCATTGGTGCTGAAGTATTGGAAACCACCTCCCGCTTTTGCTACCTTGGGAGTGTGATGTCGACTGATCAGCAGCTACACGTTGAGTTGCGTAATCCCGTGTCGAAGGCGGCAGCGGCATTCGGGAAGCTTGAGTACCGAGTGTGGAACAAGCATCAGCTTAGCATTGGCACGAAGCTGATGGTGTACAAATCCATGGTACTGTCCGTTCTTCTATACGGCAGTGAAACGTGGACGATGTACCGTCGGGATGTGCGATATCTCAAGCGATTCCATCAGCAGTGTCTGCGACGAATTTTGCGGATCGGTTGGGGCGCCAGAGTCGCAGACACGAAAGTGTTGCGCCGAAGTAGGATGTATGCAGTGGACTGCATACTTTTACTGCGACACCTGAGATGGCTCGGTCATGTGAGCCGTATGGACTCGGCGCGGATACCGAAACAACTCTTATACGGTCAGCTGAGTATATGGAAGCGGCATGCTGGGAAACCAAAATTACGTTACCAGGACATGATTAAAGTGAGCCTCACACGTTCTAATTTTGATTGCAGATCATGGGAATCGAAGGCGGTTGATCGTGGTTCATGGCGCGATCTAATCACGAAGGCAGTTGCTGAAGTGCGGGAGAAAGCCCTCATGCATGCAGAGAAGAAGCGGCTAGTTGCGGAAGCGGCAAGCACCGATGAATTGTACTCCATCGACATCGAGCGCATGGTGCTGTAGAACATGCGGTCACGAGTGCCTTAGTCAGGCAGGCCTAGTGAGCCATGAGAGAGGTCACTCGGGACTACTGCCGAAGCGCCGACGGGTCCAGCAGTGAACGTAGGCAGCACCGGCACAGCGATTGTAGGCACGCTGAATTCGATTTACTAACCGCATGCTTGCATGCTAAGTCTCTTTATTTCAGGTGGTGGGTTTGCGATTCTGTCCTAATGCCTTTCTTTCTCATATAAATGTCTAGTGGGCCATGAGCTATACCATTTGGGGCCACTACAGAAGCGACGACGGGTCCTGCAGAGAATTACGGCGAGCCGGCGCAGCGTTTGTAGGCACGCTGAATTCGATTTACTAACCGCGTGCTTGCATGCTAAGTCTCTTTATTTCAGGTGGTGGGTTTACAGGTTTTTACCTTAATGCTTTCCTTTCTCATATAAATATATCTCCCTGTACTCTATTCCATTAATTTGCACACCTCGCCTAAGCCAATTGTATTCGATTTCCATAACATTTTTGTGTTCGTGACATTCCGTGAACTATACTTCCTGACCTCGTGCACTTAGCTAGGATCTGTTTGTAAACAACTTATTACATATGCTATTTACTTAAGGTTTATATCACCGTTTCCTTATGCATTAATCGAGTTTTTCTCTTTTTCTTTCTCTCTCTCTCAAGTGTTTGGCTGTTGTTTAATATCCCCGGTGTGGCTGCGCTTGATGTGCATGTTAACAAGGTGCCTACCTGTCTATTACCCACTACCTCGTCCATACTGGCTCCAGGAGACAGTTGGTCGTTGCTGGAGGGGACAGGGTGCACGGTCCTTGTGGTCGTGTTAGGCTCAAAGAGTGGTTCCATGCAGTCAGTGTGGAGCGGACTACGGTCCAGCCACCGCCTTGGGTGTGCTTGATTCCCAAATACAGTGTGCTTGTGTTTGCCTGTGAAGGAGTATGGGCCGGCTCCGTTGATGAAACGTGGTTCCCATCCGCATGCCTCCCGGTCTTATTCCTTCGGGTTTACACTGGATATGGGGTATGTGGTTGGAGCTGTGGGTGGTGCAGCGCAAGCCATCCATGGTCCCTCTGTAGGCGCAGGCGTCCTGTCACTGTGGCCAGCCACAGGACGCCTGCGCCTACAGAGGGACCATGGATGGCTTGCGCTGCACCACCCACAGCTCCAACCACACACCCCATATCCAGTGTAAACCCGAAGGAATAAGACCGGGAGGCATGCGGATGGGAACCACGTTTCATCAACGGAGCCGACCCACACTCCTTCACAGGCAAACACAAGCACGCTGTATTTGGGGAATCAAGCGCACACAAGGCGGTGGCTGGACCGTAGTCCGCTCCACACTGAGTGCATGGAACCGCTCTTTGAGCCTAGCACGGCCACGAGGACTGTGCACACCGTCCCCTTCAGCAACGATCAACTGTCTTCTGGAGCCAGTATGGACGAGTTAGTGGGTAATAGACAGGTAGGCACCTTGTCAACATACACATCAAGCGCAACCATACCAGGGATATCAAGTAACAGCCATTCACTTTAAACGACAAGCCGAAATAAAATAAATCCAATAATGCATACAGATACGGTGGCATAACTCTTCGCTTAATTAGCATATGAAGTAAGCTGGCTAGCAATGAATCCGCCATAAGGAAAAAATGTCCACAAGTTACTCAAAAATGCTACAAACGCAACAAAATTACCGAAGATAAGCGCAATTAGCGTTATCAACGAGTCCAGCTAATAGAAAGACTATTCAGACAGACAAAACTAACCAAATAAACTGGAATGAAATTTATGCAGCGTAAAGAGACCTAGTTTAAGTTGGTTTAGCCCAACTGTGGTGAAGAAGCATCAAGAATGCAACATCATCCTCAGCATGGGGCACAACCAACCATATATATATATATATATATATATATATATATATATATATATATATATATATATAGCATGGGAGGTGGTGTAATTTTGTACACAGGCAGTGATCTACCTCTTCAAGTCCTTCAACTTGTGAACTCACTTTGGTGGCACTTAACTAAGACTTGGTGATACCTGTTCAGTTGCCCCCGCATATCGGCCTCCCATATGAACTTTAGAAACGCACAACCGTCCATCTTCAGCACTAAAAGCCATTCTAGCTCTCATATGCTCCATATAGGGGAATAGAAGTTGCACGCATCAGATGATCTGGCTTCATCTGGCGAGCAGTTTAAAGTCTAACTACAAGCACTAGTCGCTCTCCTCCCACTCTATAACCAGATTCATTCTCATAAGGGATCCAGAAAAGGAAATATGCCGACCATTGTGAACCTCGTCTTCACAAATGAGGGAACTTATGGTCGTCCCAATGGCACTGAGTAGTCAGTCCTCTGGGGCGCAGTGATCATGCAACTGCTTTTACGCAGCGTGTGCTGCACACAACAGTCCAACAGTGAACCCGAAGTAGTCCGGATAATAACACATCATAACATTTTATCTGACCACATTAAGATCACTGGTTAGTCGTTTTCAGAGGAACAACCCCCTGATATCGCTTGGGAAAAGTTCGACAATCACCTTAGTAACAAGTGCATCAGAGACTAAGACCCTTAGATCAAAAAGCTTAAGCCCTTCTTAAGAAGCAGGACACGGAAACGAATGGCCCTGAGAGATTCACTTTGGAAAACTTACACGTGCGATCCCAACGCTGGAAACTGGTATGCTTACATAACCAAGCGAAACCACTGTGTAAAGCTGGCCCGAGAACATAAATTGTAACACCAAGAAAATTTACCGAAGAAGTTCCGTTGCAATGCTAAGCTACAGGCAGGTTAACAAACTTCGCAATGCACAGCGTGTTGTCCCTCCTCTAAACACCATCTGTGGGCAAGCACGAACTGCCCGGGAAGCAGTTAATACTCTTAGACACTATTTTGCTTATACTTTCCAGAACTCATTGTCGTCTCATATCATTCTTGCATATATCACATCGCTATCAGGACTTAGACACATCTCCTTCACAGCTGCTGGTGTGCTGAAACGATTGATGTCACTACACGAGTACAGTTCACTTGGTCCGTAAAGTATGCGCCCCAAGTCATTGGTGGTAACTACCACGAACTTGTCTGAAACATTATCTCAGTTTTTCCAGCGCTCTATTGACAAAACGCAGATCCAAACAATGTGGAAGCGTGAAGTAGTCACGCCCATTTGCAACGGTAATCGTGCTGTGCCAGTAAACTACCGCCCGATTACTCTTCTTCCTTTTGTTGCTAAGATCATGGAATCTATTGTTGCGGATGCCCTTATGGGATAATTAGAGAGCTGCCATATCATCGTGCAAGAACAGCATGAATTCCGCCGAAACCGCTCATTTACTGCGCATAGTTTGTTAGCCCTTACTAGCTGAACGGAATAGGTCGATGTTGGGGGAGTCAACGCCGTTTTCCTTGATTTCCGGAAGGCATTTGATCGCCTTGACTACCGGATGCTTCGTCACAAGCTTCGGAACTACGGGATCGGTGACCTTATCCTAGGCTGGATTCATTCATTCCACATCTGCATTTAAAGTCCCTCTAAAGGATTTAATGAGCCTGTCGTCTGAAACATTTGCGGGTCGAATGGGAAAGGCCTCTTGTTCTGATCAAATCGGAGAGCACTGTAGTTATCCACTCAGTGCATAGCGGCCAAGCATCCCATCGGGCTAATACAGAGAAAACGACCCAATTACTTAAACCTACCCCGAGAGCCCTGTGACACACAGAACGTGTCAATCTTGAAAATAGTTAATTCTAGGCGCGGGGGACAGGCAGACAAAGTACGCGCTCGATCACTGACCTAAAAGACATCAAAAGGCGCATTGGTTTGCAACGACCAATCAAAGGTCCATTCTACAGCGATTAGAATGAACGGAGTATGTGGCTCTCTTACATGAAAGGAAGATGTACGAACAGGAACACAATGTTCCAATTGTCTCCGCAGGTTTCATTCTAGGTGCTATGAGCTCACAGTAACCAGCTGAAGCTACACAATAGTAGAACAAAGTAGCTGTGGTTTGTTGCAGTACGTATGGTCATCCCACTTGTAAAGATTTTAAATGAGACTGGTGACTACGATTGTACAGATGGGGAACACAAAAATCGCTTCGTTAGCAGAAAACATGAAAGAGAGCAAACTTCAATTCCGCCAATTAGGCCCCGCTTCAAAACGTAGGAATAAAGCTAGGAAGCGCTACCTGTCGCTTTAAACGTCAATACCACCAGTTTCCAAAATACGCCTGGAACAACCACCGCCTATCCGATAGAAATAAGTATGGTCGGGGCCTCACCCACCCGCAAAACTGTTCCGAAATTTCAGAAGGATCTCGATACTAGTGGGTGTTGGAACATGGTTGCTGCTCATGGCAACGGGAAACATAGGATTTCAATTACTCCTATTGGATGCAAAATAAATGAAAGCGAACCAGTACTTACACAGCCTCCACCGGTTGTATGCAGGTCGACCTCACCCGGGCTGCATATAGTGTACCGTCGGTAATTTGCACCAACGTTCCAGACTCGACGTTATATTCCATAGAAGGAAGATAACCCGATGATGTTACCCAGTGGAACTTCATATGTGACGTCCTAGGTGTTGTAGTTAAACCCACCAATGACACGCGTTACCCGTCACCCATACTCACAGCACTACTGTGAACCGAGACGTCTCCGAAGTGCTTTGACTTCCGCCAATGAAGCAGAAGCTGTCGCGTTATCGAGAGCACATCATGTTCCATCTGCGTCTTCCCGGATATTCCATTGAACGGGTGGAAACAGGCGAATCACGACTTGGAAGAATACCGGAAAGAATCCGTATGCAGGACCATCCTTGTACACGATGTTTCCGAGGCTGGACGTCATGATGGGCGCGAGACGACCACTCACGACCAGGAACAGTGGCCCTAGATTTGAGAGACCCTGTCACTGAAAAACATCATAGCGCAATCGATCTCGAGGTTATGCAGATGGCCAAATTACAAAGGATGTGGCCCGAGGATGGTAAAAATGGTTATTCAATCCAGACAAATGTCAACAACAGCGCTGGTATGCAGGTCACAACATCCTACTTGCCGGGCTCCGGATCAAAGCAGCGTTCCCTAGGCAAACACACAAGAGCGGTAATTTATCCGAACCACTTTCCGACAACGGTTCGGGTAACATCATTCAGCTAGCCGACGAAACTAGTGAGTTCACCCCATAAGTTGCATACGAACATAGGTGCAAGGAGGTAATGGCGGGATCCCTGCATCCAACACAAATGAGTTTGTCACCGCCCCATCAAAAACGATTAGTGGCCGACGTTTTATCCTTTAGCAAATCATTATACCAAAAGCACGCATCCGCCGATTCACTGTCAAGAACAGAAACTTTCCGGCAATGTACACCAATGCACAAGGTCTCCTGAACAAGCTTGCTGAACTGCGGGTGCGTCAAGCAACATACGTCTGGGATTTCATATTCATAACGGAAACTTGGTTGTACTCAGAAATTACCGACGCCGGTTGCGATACATGGTATGTCCCTTCTTCGAAACGATCGCACTTGCAAATAAGGCGGAGCACTTTTATACTACCGCAATGACTTGTAGTGCGAACCGGTGGACGATCCGGAACCGCTGCAACTGAGATGCGACGACACTTACCTTGTGGCACATGTTTGTCATTCCCCAATGTCCACTCCTGAAATGGCCAAAGGATCGAGAACTCCCAGCACCCCCCAGCGAGCAATTCAAGACCGATCTGCAAGACCTTATTGCAAGCGTTCCGCTCTTCAGTCACGTTAGTTCTCCCATTCGATTCAGAGCGGAAATAAACCACCTGTGCTTTAGTGTCAACGAAAGAACAGCTTAGGATTCAGAAACCAACGATGGACAGCCCGCTGAGTCTGAGTGATCACTTAACAAGAAGTTACTACTGTGTTATGAGGAATATCCACAAGAACACATTGACTTGTTTCTAACACACACCGACATACTAACAGAACTTGTTGGAGATGCAATCTGGGATTTTTCGGACGATTGTTTTATTGATACAGCCTGGGTGGATTTTGCTGGTAAGTTCAGTGATCTGATTAGATCCGCAGAAGAAAATAGGCCCCACCGTACTACATCGGCTCCAGCATTCATTAGAAGAACGCGAAAACGTACGGAAGTAAAAGATGCAGTGTGGCATGTATGCAAAACGAACCATAGCCCTGACAAATGGAGGAACTATGTTGTGCATCGTAACTACCATACTACATTGTCCGTGAGAACAAGTTGGTACATCTGCAAAGAGCATTCAAGTCTTTGATCACGGTCGTCTGCGGAGCATTGCTGCTGTCGGGTGGCATCAGTGTATCCGCAATTATGACGTGCGTAGGCGAGCACTAGGTAGTGATAACCAAGCCAGTTCCTTAGCACAGCAGATAGCACTTAATAAGTCGCGTTGGCTTGGACACGAACTACGTATGCTTGGTCATTGCTTATCTAGGAGGGCTTTGTTTAGTCAGCCAGGTGTAGAGTGGCGCAGAGCTCGAGGTGGACAGAAGTTGACCTGGCAGTGGGAAATGAAGTAACTGACGGCCAAACATGATGCCGTCGGTCCAGCTCGCTTTCCAGACTGGAGTCCATGTGACCCGCTTTGTGCTTTGCTTGAGACTTTACAGGACACAGCTCGCAACCGACACCAGAGGAGCGTCTGCTGCCGGTTCCTAGTCGGACTGCCAGTTTAAAGTGTGTTTGGTGCTGGTTTATCTGCGGGGTAATGGCGGATTATGACGCGTGACAATGAAAGCCGCAAGTTAGCTTCCTCGACGATGCCGCCTTACCTTTGCACGATAGCCAGCTGTTTGTGACGGTTTGTTGTTGACAAGGTGTAGGCGCTTTGATCCTGAATGTCTGCTTAAGGCATTAAAGTTTTGCGATAAGTCCTCCTTCCTCCCCCTTCGTTCCGTAGGTCGTTATGGTGGTATAGCAGCGAAGCACCAGTTCAAATGGCTGATTTACTGCTGTTGTTGATGAAACGCGATTCCCATCAACATGCCTCCAGGTTCATACCGGGTACGGGGCATGTGGATGCAACTGGCTGGCTTGCCTAACAACTTCCTTGCGGTGCCAGCTGAGTGGTTCGGAATCGTCCTGTTCCAGCCAATGGTTCGTCATCAGTGTTCCAAGATGTGGTGGGTTTTCATCTGTCAAGCGTTCTCCCTATAAAAGCCATATATGTCCGTCTAATAACACTGCAACGTGGCGGATGTGACTCGTTACCAAATAAAGTTACCGCCCCATGGAGGATTGTATTCTAGCACACTCACTGAAATCGTGGGGAGGATTGGTACCCTGTTTGGTATACCGACCAAACGAAAGGCTTATGAACTAAGCCATCAGTCACTGGCTCCCAATGGGCGCGATTCCCTGAATTTGCACCACTGCCTTGTGGGTGTGCAATTTAGCCAAATGTTCGCGTGGGATACCATAAGTCAACTCCCTATTTCGGCTTCGGCAACCGGGTAGTATCATAGTCTCTCATCAAAACCATGCGCTGTTCTACGACGCGCTCATGCGCTACCATTTCTGCTTTTTAAATACCCGCGACTTCATCACACGTCAATTGTTTGTCAGCTAACAGTCCTTGTTATTCTTTACGCGATTCATGTGTTAATGAATATGGCTGCGATTCCGGTTGCACGGCGAATAATGGAGTTCAATCTATGGCTCTCCTTCGACCCCCATCCAGGTTCCATCTAGCGTGCACCAACGTGTGGACACTTAAGTAGACTGGACAGCAAGCTAATCTATAGCGTACCCCAACGTCTCTCGACGCTGACGTCTATTGCCTTTCAGAAACGCGATTACAAGACCTTAGTACTGTGGTTACGCTGACATTTCCCACTAACTACGAAGCCAGATATCACCTGCGTCTTTCTGGAGATCCAGAAGCAGTCTCAGCGCGTTTGGTTGCTGTAGGTATAGCACTAAATGGCAAGGCCGAGGAGGCACTACTGGTCTGGTTCCTGAGTAACAGTCGACTGTGTGCAGTTCGGATTCGGGGTTCATGTAGAATCAACAAGCTTCGCGAGGAGAGACACGACTTGTTTGTGATCTCCGCGTACGCTCCAAATGACTGCAGTTGTGGTTCGATTAAGAACGACTTCTATCGGGAGCTTCATCAGCTGTTGTGTAAGACTAAAATGTCAAATTCCGTTGTCCTTGCTGGGGACTTCAATGTACGGGTTGACCGGCTGTTACCATACGAACGCCACCTCGGTGGTCATCGCATGCTCGATGAGTCCCGCTCTGGCAACGGAGAGAGACTTCTCACATTATGCGAAGACAACCATCTTTTGCTCTCCAGCACCTGCTTAGGCGTTTCGCAAGTCAGCGCCCCTCTTCGCCACACCGCAATCAGCTTCAGATGGCCTAGCAGGGTACGGGACTGCAGGTCCTTTTCGTCCACCTTCATTGACGCGGATCATGCACTGGTCTGCGGTGAAAATCTGCATGTTTATGGGAGTCCCGATAAACGAAGCATCGCAAGATTGATGTAAACAGATTAACCGATGCCTCGATCTATGCGAGCTAGCAGTCTTCACTGGCATACGCACTCAGTTGCAATCTATCGCACATCGGGCAACACTGCACTTCTACACATAAAGCGATGACCACTCCCAGAGAGTAAAGCTACTGCTTTGCCCGACGCCCCTTACAGGGTTGAAACTGAGCTCGATCTCTGGAGCTGTTCGGCCGCCGCAGAGATATCCCGGCAGATTCAGACTGCAATGAGCGGTGCCGCTCTGCCAACCAGATGTGCAAACAAAGCCTCGCAAGGATCGTGAGACTTGGTGGTATGAGCGTGCTTTAGAGATGGAGACTTCTGCGCTGTCCAATTTATTCTATCCACTGGTCTCAGCAAGTCTGATGTCAGTGAGGTTATTTGCGAGGCGGATGGGTCTCGGATCACAAACCAACAGAAGGGTTTAGACCAATGGACCGAGCACTTTCACTCGCAATTCTACTGGCCTCCACCGTCCACCAGTGCATGCAGTACACCTTGTTGTCCACCCTGGCTCGTCCCACTGAATCCACGTAGAGTAGCGGAAGTCAGCCTCGAGATTCGACGCTTGAAGCGATTCAAGATTGCCGGACTTCCTCAGGAGCTGTTCAGGTACGGCGGCGTGGCGGTCATTGAGCAGCTGCCCTCGTAGTTCACAAAAATCTGTCATGAAGTAAACGCGTTTTTGGTTGAATCAGTCATTGTCCCGATTTTCGAGAAGGGCGCTCACATTTCATGTGTCAATCATCGCGGTTGCTTCCAAGCTATTGGCATCCACTCTGCTTCGAAAATTATCCCCAGTGTATGAATCATACTACAGTGAAGAACAACCTGGTTCAAGTGCCGGCCATGGATCGAATTTTCACGGTCCGCCAACTCCTCGAACATCGCCACATTTACCACAGGCCCACCATCGTCGCATACGGACTGCATCTGACTTGACTGAGCGATCTGTTTTATGGCGTTGATTGATGAAGGACGGGATGTCAGAGAAGTGTGCCATCTTATACTGAACTTTACATACATACCTCCGGCAGAGCGAAGGTTTACGGCAAGTTTTCCTCGCCCTTCGCTGTTAATAGCTGTCCTATGTCCTCATTCCTCTGTGACTTCGCAATCGAGGACGTCTTGCCCAGAGCTCTAGAAGGTTTCCAATATTTTGGCGTATAGCTTCTACCGGGTCAGCTCGCGACCGATTTAGATTATGCTCATAATATCGCCTTAGTTGGCGACGATCCACAGAATATGCAACTCATTATGAATCGTTTGGTGATTTAAATATCTATGACATGAACTTCATCCCATGGAAGCATAAAGTGCTGCTCCAGGAATGACCTACGTCTGCTCCCGTGCACATCGTTGAAGGTGTACAACTTGAAAAGATAGACAGTTTCGTGTGCCTTGAATTCTGTGAATGCTGACGGCACTATCAGCATCGTATCGCTAGAGCCCGATCAGCATTTGTTAGTCTGAGGCGCTTGTGCGGTCGTCTGGAAGTCTGACATTTTGATAAAGAGCCGTGTTTACAGTGCCTCTGTCAGTTGGGTAATGTTGTAAAGGAGCGAATCCTGGCCAATACGAGTGAAGGACACGCGTCGTCTCTCTGACTTCGACAACGGTTGTTTGAAGAGGATCGCTCGTGTGTGGTGGTAACACGGAGTTCACAGTGATGTCGTTCGACATCGCGCGTTGGGATATGCGAGTATTCCCCTAACACAAGATGATTTCACTGCGCCAATTGAGATGGCTCGGTCACGTCCTGCGCGTGGCGCCTGAGTGTTTACCGCACTGCGCTCTGTCCGATCGGCAGGGACCAACCTGGAGGCGACCGCAGAGTGACCAGCCTTACACCTGGTGACAGCACATGAAATCAATGACGTCGCGTCTAGCGGATCTAAGGAGGAGTGTCAGTGGCATAACACGCGTGAATACATGACCCGGAATGGAATCTGTGGAAGAAATGTGTACACAACTGTATTGATTCACCTAGTTAATACCGTAAATATTGAAAATGACACAAAAAATCGGCGTGTGAAAAACAAACAAAACATGTTTCGTTCTGTTTTTGGTTAAATTGCACTTCCCATTGACACCTATAGTTTGCTTGACGGTCTTCATAGGACGCCCGCGCCTACAGAGGGATCATGGTTGGCTTGTGCTGCACCACTCACACACCCCGTATCTAGCGTCAACCAACCGGAAGACATGCGGATGGGAACCAGGTTTCATCAACGGAGGGAGCCGACCCACATTTCTTTAACATACACAAGAGCAGTTTAGTAGGGGAAGCATGTATACCAGACCTACACAATGCGGTGGCTGGACCGTAGTCTACTTCACACTGGATGCATGGGACCACTTTTTGCGGCCAACACTATGCCTGTTGATAGCTTATACATTGTTTCATTCTACATATCTACAGTGTGATTTGGGAGCCGACTTGAAGAGACGAAAATCAAACAAGAAGCATTGAAAACAGTCGGTTTTTTATCCATAGAATACAGAGTCTCCAGAAAATACACGAAGTATGCTACAAAAACGCGCAAGAGACACAGATCAGTTGTCGTGAGAAAAAATGAAAAGAAATACTACATACAAAAGAGGTGTGTGTGTGTGTGTGAGTATGTACAACTGGACAAGATGAGAGCGCGCGCGCGCATGCACGTACGCCAAAAGAGAGGGTGGAGCTCGTCAATTCAACAGACACACGACGATGGAGTTAGGTAAAAAATAATAAGAAAAGCGAAATGCTAAGAAAAAATGTGGGTTCAGAGTGTGAATGCATGAGGGCACAGGTAGCATGTATGGAATGAAGGACACAGTTTCCGTCTCGAGTAAGGACCTCCGAAGAGCGGATTGCAAATGAGTCTCGAGGGACTAAAACTGGGAATAGATCGGTGCGGCATAATAAAACTCTGTACAAGTCCAGTTACTGGGTAGAGTCGTGGTCGGTAGGAAGTCAAGTTAAAATAGATTTTTGATTTTGATATACAGGTGCGCGACAAATGCATATCATACGCTTGGACGTCACAGGCCGTGTGAATGAAGTGGGAATAAAACGACGTGTGGAGTGAGTGGCCCTCCGTGTGGCCTTACAGGGCTGTGTACACCAGCTTCTCGTCTGTGGCACCTAACAGATTCACAGACCCCGAACTAGGCACCATTTCTTCGCCTCCAGCTGCAGTCTGTACCAGGGGAATTGTGCCAGGAGGTACAGCGTTCCCGGAGAAAAACGCTGCCGTTGGAGTACCAGTTCGGCTGTTTGCTTGCTGCGGCTGCTGTTGCTGTGGGGTTGCCACTCGCCGTTGCGCAGTGGACGCAGGAACAGTGGTTGCTTGTTGAGATTGCATGGCGGGTTGTTGAGTGATGCTCATACCAGCGGCAGGCATGAACTGAGGCAGACCAGTTGTTTGGATCAGTTGACCGTTGGGGCCGACAGTCATCACCTTGAGTGGGGCACCGGGTGTGAGCGTTATGAATTGGGTGGGTGTACCGGGAGCTGGAATACCGCCTGTCTGCGCAGACGCTAAATCGGCTGACATAATTGCGGCGTGCTGTGGTTGGATGTAAGCATGCTGATGTTGTTGTTGCTGCTGCTGCAGTTGCAGTTGTGGATGGAACTGTTGCTGAAGTGACTGGTGTTGCTGCGGCTGCGGCTGCTGCTGATGCTGGTGCGCTTGTTGCTGTGGGGTTGGTATCTGTTGTACCTGCGCTGCTGCTCGCTGGAGTTGAGCTGCTGCAGCGGCCGCAGAGCACTGTGTGAGTTGATGCTGTGTGTGTTGTTGCTGCTGCTGCGGTTGTTGCTGTTGTTGTTCGGAAAAGAACAGACTGGTGAAGTTCGAAGCAGGGCAGCCCACGGGAAGAAGATGATATGATGCACCGGCAGTCCCAGGAACGCCTGAAGAGAAAGATGGCATGAGAGCAGTTTGTAAGTACAAGAGACGGACAAGTCACTGCATCGACTAGATAGACTAATTTTAACATAAGTGTCAAGCAACAGAATGATGTCATCTGCATAACCGAATTTTCCCTCTCTCTGTGCCCTAAAATGGAGCTCAAAAAATATCACCCGAGCTGCCAAAAACGGCTGACCTCGCGGACTTTCACAGTAACTCATCATCATCAACAGTATACACGTTAAGTAAAGGTGGAGAACACCTCAGCTATTGTGCCGCGATATATGAGAAAAGAAAAATTACAACAAAGGTATGCCGGCTGAGTCACCAGTAACGGCTGGACATCGTCCCCGAGAGCTAACAGCCGGGTAGGTTGCCGCAAAAAAGTATTATAGTATGCATATGGATTGAGCTCGTGGTTGGAGAGGAGGATCCTAGGTATGTCAACAAGTGGCGGGGCTTTCAAATTTGACCGTGCTCTACGATTCCTTCTGTGGAATTTCCCAACACACCTTTTCAGTTGTTATATTGATTGGAAACGTTCTGGTTTTTATGCAGCAATTCCCTGCGACGTTAATCTACTAGCGCGAGATGTTTCTACGTATGTGATTTACGCATTTCCCAACGGTCGTGTTATAAAAAACGAATTGAAAAGAATATGTATGTTGTAACAATTCTGTACGAAAACATGGGGTCGCACTTCGAGAAGAAAAACTCGGAGAGCTGAGCGTGACTGTATTGCTTAGCACCAACATCCGTTCGTTCGTTAGAAAATTAGTTGAAGTATAGAGTACAGTCTCTACCAAAGAATTTTTGCAGCTAGGCATCATTATGTTGCAAGAAACATGGCTCCAAAAAGTAGATGACGCTGTCGTATTGGTTTGAGAATTCATTTGCCATCAGGTTGACTGTAATTGCATGTCGAAGAGGCAATAGTGGGGAAAGTAATCGCATCGCAAATTTTCGAGTAGTTCCCCGGGTTAGTCGAACCCGGAGCAACAAGTGTATGACGCTTCAGGGGCGCCCGGCGGTTCCTACCGCGACTTGCGCTTATCCTTCACACATGTTACTAGTTTAATGAACAGACGTGACGAAATATATCACTTTGTCGCCCCTCATCATCCGGACGTACTAGGACAGGCCGAAACTCCTGAGGTCACTACCCAGATCAGCGGCTACTCGGCTTCCGGTGCGACAGACCGTTAAACGAACGCGGTGGTGCGCTGTTATACATTCGGTCCTCGCTGTGCACTAAACTGGCAAAAATATACTGAAGCGGTAATGACCTATGCGTGCAGCTATGGTGCTCGATCCGTCTGAGATAAGGTCTACTGTATGTGGGTGTAGCTTATCGCAGTCAGTGAAGTGGATGTCTGGATTGGTTACCACATTTCAGAAGCCACATGGGCCAGCCCCGCTTCTACCTACTCTTCATCATCAAGAGCAGTAGATTAGCCATTTGAGCTGATGCTTCGCTGCCATACAACCACGACGACCTACGGAATGAAGAATAATAAGAGGGTGCGAAGAAGGGCTTAACGGAAAAGTGCCTTAAGCAAACACCGTCACAAATAGCCGCCCTATCGTGCAAAAATAAGGCGGCATCCGGGAGACAGACTCACTGCAGCTTTCACCGCCACGCATCATACTCAGTCATTACCCAGCAGATAAATTAGCACCAAACACACGTTAAACAGGCAGTCCGACTAGGAGATGGCAGCAGACGCGCCATAAGTATTGACTGCGAGCCAAGCACAAGGTGAGTCACCTGGACTCCAGTCTGGAAGGCGAGAGGGAGCAACGGCACCCAGTTTGGTCGTCAGTGACTTCATTTCCCGCTGCCAAATCAACTTCTGTCCAGCTCGAGCCTTGCGCCACCCTACACCTGGCAGACTAAACAAGGCCCTCCTAGGTAAGCGGTGACCAGGCATACGTAGCACGTGCCCGAGTCAACGCAACTTATTCAGTGCTATCTGTTGTTCTAAGGAGCTAGCAAGATCATCACCACCTAATACTCGCCTACGCACACAATCGTTGCGGACACGCTGGTGCCATCCGACACCAGTAATGCTTCGCAAACAACGATGATCAAAGACTTGAAGGCGACTCAGATCTTCAGACAGAAGGGGCCAAGTCACACTACCATAGAGCAGAACAACCCTCACTGTGGCCCTATGTACAAGGCCTTTCAGACGGAAGGAAACTCCCCTTCTGTTGCTAAACATGTCGCATGCTCAAGGTGATGCGTCAGCTGACGTCGGCCTCTATGCGCCCATCGTTGCTGATGCAGCTGCCAAGGTAAGTGAATTGGTCAGTCACCTCGGGTTCCTCGTTAGCAAGGGTCAAGAGGTCACAAAGTGGCTGGTGGTCCTGCAGCAACACTTTGCACTTTGAAGGTGCGAAGCGCATCCCAAATAATGGGACCACTCTAGACAGGCTATTCAGGGTTGTCTGTGCCACCGCGAGATCGTTGAAAAGCAAGATGATATTGTCCACATAATCAAGATCAACTAACCTTTCACCAGGCAGCACGTCAGCGCCTACATCGTGAGATTCCGTAAAGGAACACTCCATGATGGAGTGCACGACGAAATTGAACGAAATTGGGGAAATCGGACAACCCTGACGAACGCCACTTGTTGTCGGAAGGCTATCCGACAGGTCACCGTAGACCCTGACGCGATCTGTAGTGTTCGAATATAGAGCATGAAAGAGGTTCACATGTATCATGGGAACATCTTTGCACGCAATTATTTTGAACAGAATGCATCGATCGACTGAATCGAACGCACCCTTGAATTCGAAGAACACAGCGGTTGTCGGTATGCGGTATGCGTGGCGCTGCTCTAGCACCTGCCGCAGAGTGAATATATGGTCTATACAGCCACGTCCTGGGCGGAAAGCTGCCTGCTCTTCCCTAATCCGAAATTCCCGTTCCACAGGGAGGCGACGAACGAGAATCGAGACCAGTAATATTGTCACAACTGGCGTTAGGCTAATACTCCTGTCGTTAGAACAGTCTGTGCGACTGCCCTTCTTGTATATTGCCACTATAATCGATTCACTCCACTTAGGCGAGACAGTCTCCTCCTTCCAGACTGTCTGAACAGAGGTCAGTGATTTGCAAAGGACCGCACCTCCATCCTTAAATAGTGCAAGTGGGAAAGAATCTGGGCCAGCAAAAGGTTGACGGCAGTGATCACGTTTCTGATCTGTCTCCAAAGGAGTCTCTGAAATAAACGTCCATGACTCGTCTTGCATCACCTGAGTGGGAAGAGGTCCGGAAGCACGGGGCCAACTGAACTGATCTTGAAAGTGCCCCGCCCAACAAGTCAGACTACGCTTCCTTTTGTGAATCATGGCACCCGAGCTGTCTCTGATTGTCTCACTGACACTTGGTTTCCTGGGACCAGCGGTGCGGATCAGCTGGGAGCTTGTGATAGTTGTCTACTGCTCTTGCCTCCCATATTTCCTGAGCCCGACTGGTGCGCATCAGGCTTCCTTCTCAGCAATCACGCTCCACTTCAGTTTGCGCCTAATAGTCCCGCTTGTTACATTGTACTCAGAACCATCCGGGAGGTTTCTTCTAGATTCCAACAGGCTCACCGACCTCTCGGATATCCAGTGACTGGTGTGGTGACGATTGATAGTACCACAGGGAGATGCTTCTGCATCTTGCATGGCGGCCGAGATTCTATTCCACGGAAGCTCAGTGTCATCACGACAAGGGAACGAAAGTTCGCAGTACGCAGTACATATTGGTGGGCTTGTGTGATTGATGGCTGGGATAATTTCCCTTCTGCCAATCGGAGGAGACGCTTGATGAGCCTCTCGGTAAAGTTTATAGAAAAACGACAGCGTACTAAAGCATGATCAGAGTAGATGCAAATACTCCAGAACGAGCGGTAATCCATGATGGAACCACACCATCTGTAACTTATGGCAATGTGATCAATTTGAGTCCATCTACGGCCAGCTACAGAAAGACGCCCAGTGTGTCTGAAAGCAGTGCTACTAAGAAATAGCTGGTGCTCTGCACACAGTTGCAAAAGACACTCGCCGGTGTCAGTCCGTTCGGAGTTAAGCCCACAATTGCCACCCAGCTGAGCTTCTGAGAAGCTCATACACCCTACTTGTGAGTTCATATCCCCTGCAAGTACTATAATATCTGAACTAGTAGAACTGTGTAGTAGTGCGTTCAGTTCGTGATAGAATGTGTCCTTGACAGCATTGGAACTGCATTTGGTGGGAGCATAAACGGAAACCACAAATCAATGATGTCTAGTACGACTTCATGAATCAACTATAGCTGATGTCGTCAAACGGGCTGCACACAAACGGCTGTTCACCAGAATCCAATCAACCAACGATGGTTTAGCCTTGGAGCTGAAAACGATACATACCCCAGCTTGACCAGAGGCTACCATATCAGCATCTTCGGATGCGTGCAATCAATAACGAGAGGACAAGCCGGGCGCAGTTGATTCAGCAACCCCGTGAAGGTTATTGTTTATAGTTTCGGACCCGCCACACACTTCAATACCCAGTGCGTCCAGCGGGCGTGCGACTGTAGCCTGTTGACCTATTTATTTTAGAGTACGAAGGTTGAACACCGCCAGGGAAACGGGACAATGTGGCCTTATAAGGGATTGCCGCCTATAGTCATCCAGTTTGTGATGCGGGAAGGTAGCTACAGATGGTTCAACTCCCGTGGTATTACAGCTGCTATCAGTTAATCTAGGGATTATAGAAGGACGGTTAGTAACGGGGCTCGGGATGGGAGTAAGAGAAACAAGTGAAAAAGAAAGAAGGAAGGCGCCAGTAGTAGCATGTTTTCGCTTATCCGCCCCGCAGTATGGAGCAGAGAAGTCGACCCTTGGTAATCTGTGCGATGGTTGATGCCGGGCGTAGCTAAGGTTTGGAAATGATCATGGTTGTGTGTGGGTTTGGATATTGCTAGGGCGCCCAGACCTAGACAGGAGGACGACTAGGGTCCTCATCCAAAGCCTTTGACTCAAAAGCCTGTCCGCAAGGTAGCGGGAAGTGACAATGATTTAGTGTTACAAAAATGGGCGCCAACCCATTTCAATCCTTCAAATCAACTTGCTATTTCAACAAGTAAACAGTTACGACGACCACATCTCATACCTTGGAACGAAAGAATCTACTCACTAATATTTGATTAAACTGAAATCGTCGCATGTCTTGTTGTACAGAACTGATCATGCCTTCTTTGGTGTCTCGCGTAACATTGAGAATATACATTTTTATTTTAATTTATTCTAACCATTGAGTAGGAGTTGCTTTCAAGGGGTCCGCGGACATCACCTAGCATAGTTCAAGGGGTCAAAGAGGTACGCAAGCCGTCGCACTACGTTAAGGTCCAGCCTCGTTGCGACGGGGCCCCACTTCCCGCTTACGGGCGATTTTAAGTTCCTTCGAACACTGTGGCCTGAGGTTCAACTTCTCCTCGGGCACTATGAAATCGAGACGCAATTTGCGGAGATAATATTTGAGACTAGGGCAGCACGACAGGTTTGCCAACCCAAGCACGTTACACCGCATTCCGCTCCATCGAGCTTGAACCTAGGATTACCTAGCTGCGAGCAACGTGATATTCAGTTCCTGGAGCCTCTGACAGCTAGTGACCACTCGATGGTGTTAGCCAGTCTAGATCTGTGGCTGCCCTACTCGCGTTTGCTGGAGCTGTCCTACAATTACTGGAAGAACGACTTCCATGGTCTAACTCGAGCCGCTAGTGAAGTGAACTGATCGCTACTGCAGGATTCATCTGCTGAAGCTTGTTGGCCTGTTATAAAAGGGTGGGTGCTCATTTCGTACCTTTCAAATAGAAGAAAGATGGACTAGTGAGGCCACATTGGCTCGACGGCGAGGCGTGTTATGAATTAAATTCCTCGTGTCTGGCTCTATCGACGGTTATGTGGCCTACAAGAGACAGTGGAATCTTTGCAACGGCGCAAAAGCATGAAAGCGTCGACAGTTCGGGGAGGAGCTCGCAAACAGTGAATTCGGCTCCCAAGATGATTTTTGATTAAGTAAAGCAACGCATGAATCCCGCAGGTGACCTAGTAGTCAGTGTTAGAGGGCTCGAATGGATAGACTCAGACTCCCAACACTGAATGTGCGTCCGCATTGGCAATGCACTTCATTTCCGTATTTGTTGTGCTCATATCCATATAGGATGGTATAAAGCTGAACCGTTGGATTTGCCAACCCCTGATCTTACTGTTTGAGAAAGAATTGAATTTAATCACAAATGATGGTGACAAATCTGTTTCAGGCGGGCTCAGCAAGCATAGAAAGGATGAAACTAATAAGGGATGAGCATGGTATCCGAATGCAACTAACCTGTGGGAGCTTGAGCCAAGTAAATGTGTTGAGGATAACCTGGAGCTGCGCCTCCTGTTTGCAACCCCATCGGATGTTGTGGAGAAAAGAAGAGCTGCTGGTGCTGCTGTGTCATCTGCATAGCAGCTGGCTGGATGCCGGCCTGTTGCTGCTGCTGCTGCTGCTGTTGTTGCTGTTGATGGGCAGCGAGGAGCTGTGGAGACTGCTGTTGTTGCTGCTGGTGTCCAGCAACCGCGGCTGAGGTGGTGGCAGTCGAGGTACCCGGTGCCTGGCTTTGTAGGCCGCCGTTAACCTGCTGCGGTTGCTGTTGCTGCTGCTGCTGTTGCTGAGGGTTGTATAGGGCGGCGTTCATGGCGGAAACTGCCTGCCAAGCGGCAGCAACTGGCTGTTGTGTGGACTGTTGCTGGAAGTGCACCGTGGGAGTCGGTTGACCTCCAAGAGCTGCAGACCACTGCAGAAAGGTTTGACCGCCTGCAGCTGCTCCCGGCGGCTGAGGGCTAATAAAGAACTGCTGTGGAGTCCCACCGGCCCCTGTGGAGAATGGAAACTGAGGGGCTGCGTAACAGCCAGCCGCCATCGCTGCTTGAGCGTCTACAAATGGAGGAACATTGGTGTTAAAGCACAAATGTTGTGGCGAAATAGAAGCTTTACGTGTTTCCATACAGTTTTGCGCGGAACATCAAGTGACCAAAATGATGAATTACAACGAATCACTGAGCTTGATTATCATCGTGAATAGGAAGCGAAAAGTGGGAAACTCACTGGGATGAACGGGGATTGTGTTACCCCCAGGACAAGCAGCCATAGAGAGAGTGACCATGGGGCCCGATGGCATGAGTTGGCCACCGCTGACAAGCACGTGCTGCGTCGGTTGTTGCATTGCGCCTTGCTGAGTCATGGACTGGGTAAAGTGTTGTTGTTGTTGCTGCTGCTGTTGGTGTTGCTGTAGAAAGAAGGTTTGTTGTTGTTGCTGCTGTTGCTGCTGCTGAAGTTGTTGCTGCAGCTGTTGTTGTTGTTGTTGCTGTTGTTGCAGCTGTGCTTCAGTGGCCAACATGATACCAGACATCGCCTGCGCCGGGACTGGCTGGGAGAAACACATCTCAGCAGGGGTCCCAGAGGGACGTTTACGTTTGGAAGCTACAAAGTACAACATATGTTAAGGAGCAATAGAGAGTACAGGACAAGCAGAACATCGAGATATCTTCGCTAAAGTTATAGAAAGATCAAAAGGAATTAACCTACGAGATTGGCAGGTCAGTCCCACACAAGAAGGCATCAGCTGTACGCCAGTACGCAGTACCGACGTTTTGCTCCCGTGCGACCACCATCAGTCGCACGTGGGCTAGGGATACCGTGACGGTCACCCGAACCAGCGCTCTCGGATCACAAGGCAGGCTTGTTATCCTTAAGGCTACGCGCTTGTAGACAGCTCCACGCAAAGGCGTCGGGGCCTTAGAATGTCAATACAGAAATCAGAAGGCAAAATCGACTAGGGATGTAAACCAGCTCGTTAAACGATGAGTCTGCAACTATGCACAGGGCAGACAGTGCACCACTGTATGGATAACGAGATAAGGGGATTGACTACGTGCGACCGATCGACCACCGCTGCTCACAAAGTAAGAGTATCTACATGTGTGATAGTCAAATCACTGAGGAAGTTAGTTCACGTATTCGCAAGCTCATGTGGCTCTCCAGAGGGTCAATCTACGGAGACTGTGGGAGAGGTAGGATGTACCGTGACCGGGGATCTGGCCAATTCGCAGTGAATACATTAAAAGCTTGGTCATGTTTGATCACCGATGCTTGAGGGGTATTTCTCACATCTGATGAGCAATGCTGAGGTCCACCAATATAATAGTTGCAAGAAAATTTTTTTGGCGCCTCACCCCAATGTTAGCTGAATCTCAGTCGCTTACGTTAGCTAGGCCATGTCGATCAGCTTCTTCGGCGTGTAATCTACGCCGTGGCTGCACCAAGTTGGACAAAAACTCGAAGTGACCAGTCGATGAGATGTGGAGTAGAGGCATGAAGAAAGTGACTGAGAGACTTCAGATGGTCCACACCAGTAGTTCCATACTCTATCCAGACATCACACAGTCGCGCAATCAATGACGTTCGTGCATTCAGTTTCTTGCATCTAGTCGTCAATCTGCATCCCACATTCGTTTTGTGCACTTCTAGCTCAATTCCGTTTTCTTCGTATTCTATGTGCGCTCAAGCTCTTTGTCTTACTCATGTTACCTATCGATATTTTGGCGATGAGTCATTACAACCGTAACCATCGCGCTTCGGTGCCCGGATCATAGTCGTGCAACTGGAATTGAATGTGTTGTAGAATCATACAAAACAACGCCCTGGTTCCGTAATCCCACTAAATGGTCGCCTAGACGGACATCATCATCATTACACGTTAGCTGGAGGTGGAAAACACCTCAGCTATTGTGCCGCAATACAAAAGACAAGAAAAGGCAAACAAACAGTGGCACGCCCACTGAGTCTCCAGTAACGGATGGACATCGTTCCGGAAAGCTAACAGCTGGCTACCGTAAAAGAGAGTCATATTATGCCTAACAAGTGAGATCGTGATTGGAGGGGATGTCAAGCAGGAGGGGAATGGACAAAGGAACTCACAACACAAACGCCATTGGGGTCGGCTCCAAGCCATGTCAGCAAGTGTGTCCAACCAAACGTGTTCACCGTCCTTAGGACCCCAGCCAGGCAGTCGGGATGCATCAACCGACGCCAACTTCGAAGTGAGGGTTTTCATTTCTCTAGACCAAGTCATCACTTAGCCTCCTCTTCTCCTTTTCCAACCGCACGCACAACGCGCAAACAATGCACGTCGCGGAAGTCGGTGTGTTGGCATGCGCAACACGTGGTCAGACCATCGGAGCTTGGTGCGTGATATAATGGCTCTGAGCGGTTCACTCGCTCTTCCTGCACCAAATACACGACGTCGAACACGCTCATTGCTCACGCGGTGCTCCCACCAGACATGAGCTAAGCTGCGAAGGCAGCGATGATCGAATATGACGAGCCTCTTTATATCTGTCGACATGATGGGCCAGGTTTCACAGCCATATAGGAGTTGGACGGACGGCTGCATTGTAAACTTTGCCCTTCAGGGCGAGAGTAATGTCGCGTTTGCGCCACAAGTGGCGGAGATTGGCAAAAGCACCTCGAGCTTTCGATACATGGTTCGTAACCTCATCTTCAATCTCACGAGTGCTAATATAGCTGCCCAGGTACTTGAATTTCTGAACGACTTCTAGAAGATCACCACCAAGCGTTAGCGCAGGGTTGGGTCCCTGCCAATCTTGGAGAAGTACTTTGCATTTCGATGGAGCAAAGTATAGCCCAAAACGATCGACAGCCAGTGCTAATCGGTCCAGTGCTGTTTGGCATGTTTGGGAGCTGTCACAGATTAGGGCAATATCGTCCGCATACTCCAAGTCAAGAAGTCGCTCACCAGGAAGTAGCTTCACACCTTCTAGGTCGTGTCCAGCGAACGCTGTTTCCATAACTTCATTAATAACGAAGTTGAAGAGGAAAGGTGACAGCGGGCATCCTTGTCTCACACCGCTGGTGATACTGGAGGGTGGCGACAGTTTGCCATAAACCCTCACCCTGCCCGAACTATGCGCCTAGACGGACAACGTTTGTCAGTACTGCACTGGGTCTGGCAAATCCAGAGCTGGTCGGCTACTCGCATGGGAAGACCAACTAAGAGTGCTGTTTATCGGCATACTACATGAAGTTCTCTGGGAGCGAGTACCTAAGAGATCAGATGCCGTATCAGATGTAGTGCAATCACGAACTCATCGGGGATCGATCCTATATGCATGGCGTCTAAGCACCAACTCTTAAAGTGTCAGTATTATTATTATTATTATTATTATTATTATTATTATTATTATTATTACGGTGAAGTCGGTCAAAGCAACTGCATCGACCACACCACAATGCATGCAGTAAGGATGAGAACGGAAAGGAGCAAAACTTGGAAGCAAGATGTAAAAGAATCAGAAAATCTCAGAAGGCCACTATCAAAATTAGCCACTAAAGAAATGTTCGAACGTAAACACGTCATATGATACAGGGGAAACGACCAGGTATAAATAGACTTCACTCGGGGTAGGCCAACAACATCAATGTATTAGCGCGTTATTATCTCATTAGACGGATCTATTGCCAAGGTATCGTCCTGAACTAATCCGCTTGGGGGATCAGTGGAAATGACATGAACTTTGATTACCGGGGCAGCTGGCAGTATGCAAGAGGTTGCGATGGGCAATACAATATTTCACTCAGACCCTCAGCTATCCAGACGAAACGAGGTTCCAATGAAGGAACCGAGTACACACTATTTCGCATCTGTCCACTGCAATGAAGCTGAGTATTAAAGTAGCACGTGGATTTTACGTGCCCCAAAGATGCTTTTAGCTATGCGGGGTGGTGCTTTTTTGCACTTTCAAAGTCAATTGTACCCTGCTGGTCAGCAGTTAGAAGTCAGACTCCGGAATGAGAGTGGCCTCTTACTCCTTGCAGCGCCCATTTGCAAACGCTCGCCTCCTTGAGGTCAGATTTTGTCTGAACCAAAAGGTTTGGTCGAGAATAGTTCTCTTGACTAGGCTTGGACAAACTTACGATATCCAGCCCGCGCAACACAATAAAAGACCCCAAAACAATGTCTCGATATTCCGGTCGTCGTAAGAGAAACAGTGGCACCCTAGCTGCGGCTGCTGCAGCAGACTCATAAATACACTCATCAAACCCCACAATTCTTGCTGTCCCGATCTCGGTTTGACAAGCATTTGTTCCGTATCACACGGCATATGGCCGTGCGATACATGGGATAGGAATAACAGATAGCTAAGAACATCAAGCACACAGTCTTCCTGATAATGTTAGACTCAAAGATATATCCCATCGACATAAATGTTTGCCAGAATCATGTGTGATTCCATTCAATCCAATTCAAGAAAATGCTTTATGCACCCATAAAGGTAAATATTCAGCTCGTAGACACACACGCTTTCAGCATAGTAAAAAAATAAAGCAGTATATACACAAGTAGAGGGATAAGTGGAATAAACAGCAGTATGATGGCGATGCAAAGTTGTTTTTAAGCTCCAGGACAACTGATGTCTGGTCGCTCAAATAACGCGCCAGATCTGGAATAACCGATGAGTGATAAGCTCTTGTGCGGGCAAAATGGATTTATACTTTTGTCTGATTGAGGATGTTGATACACACACAAACAATGCACCATGAAGAGGGTAACTTGTGTCAGTAGGTATTCTCGATGCAAACCTTATGCATGAATTAGTGTGAGTGGACTCAAGAACCTCAACAAATGTCGGCTTGGGAGTCCCACTACACCGAGATAATTGCGTCAGTGATTTACCTAGGATTTCAAAGTGCATCCTTGGAAAACCAGGAATTAGCACAGTGGAGCAATAGGCCCAAAGGGGTAAGATATGCGGTGGCGGGGGACAGAGGAGGATCGTAAACGAAGTGTGTAGAACGAAAGCAACATCATCTGTGTAAAAACATCATTAACATGGAGTGACCAGGAAAGATTGCGATTGAGTGTTACACCTAGGTACTTCAGTGACAATCTTGCAGTGTAAATCCTCGCAATCTATGTGAATTTCGGGGTATTCCATGAGAAGTTACTGATAACCATGGCGTTTATGCAGGGAGAAAATGAAGTTATTGCATTTTGATGCACTCAGCGATAAAAAGTGAGCTCTGGACCATAAGACAATGCTGTTCAGATAGGCTTGTAAGTTAGTTGATGAGGTTCCGGTCGGTTGTTGCACACCCAAGATTATGTCGTCTGCATATTTCAGTAATGCTGCATCGGTAGGAGCAGGTAAAGAGGCGATGTAAATGGAAAAGAGGTATGGCGATAATATGGCCCGTTAAAGAGCTCCAATGTCTGTCGTGAGCGGCGACGAAGTTTTACCCCCAAGTCAAGTAAACTCGGCACCTCCAGTAAAATAGTCTCTCGAAAAGTGGACAGTAGGGTGTTGAATTCCGGCAGTGTGTAAGTCTCTCAAAAGAAGCTCAGGGTTTACACTGCCGAAATCATTACTGTAATCGAGAAAACATATGCGTATGGATTTGACCTTGTCTAGTGACGACAGTACTGAATGTACAAGATAAGCTAATACGTCTTGTGAAGATCTTAAACGAGGATATGCAAACTGTAGCGGATCATCCGAATGAGTCTGATTCCGCAAAATTTCAAGAATAATCTTTGGTATATCTTCAAGTTTACCGAGGCGCAGGCAATTGGTCGGTATTTAACTGAACCCTTCTTTGGTACCGGTGTAATTCTGGCAGTTTGCCAACAGCCAAACAGATACAAAAATGTAAAGCAGTTAGTTCCCTCCAGAAATTTGAAAAGCACGGTAAGAAGACGAAAACTGGTAGATGCATGCATTTCGCATTGTCTTCTCAGTACCATTAACAATAACCGGATAGAGCTCGGATCAGCGTTCACACTTGTATTACGTCACCCTAATCCCCGCTTCCTGCGTTTCGCCGAGGCCGTTGCGATAAGTCGGATGAAGCCGGCCCTGTGTGTTCAAAAGCAATTATTTATCAGCTTAAGACTGCCGTGGACATAGGGGTGGAACTTCCGTCATTCATTTTTCACCCCATGCTTATTCGGTCACACGCATATTGAAGTATATAGTTGCATACCGGTTATTGTTAATGGTACTGAGGAGACAATACGAAATGCATGCATCTACCAGTATACAAAAATGTCATGTTACCTCGTGCTGCACCCGCACACATACCTCTACAACCCATTTCAATTGATTTACACAAGTTACGTGGAGTGTAAGTAGGTTGCATAATGAGATTCATCCACAGAACCTCCGTAAGATGTGGAAGTCCCGACATTGATCGTAATGGTGCGTGTTAGAAAATAGAGACAGATCCCGCCAAATGTCGCATTGAAACTAGGTGACGTAGAAAAAGTAAAATAAGAATTTCGTAACAAAAAATCCTTCTGCCTTGGTCTATGCTCAAATTGTGTTCGAGTGTAGGAGCAATCGGTGGGCAGAATAGCAGTGAACAGAACACACACTTTTAGGATAGCGTGGAACTACTGCGTGATTTATGAGTAGTTAGGTCTTTATCCCATCGTTCGTAATGTGAAACCCAAATTAGCAATTTGTGCGGAGATGAACTGCTAACAACGTTTTCCAAAAAGTGCATGTGCAGTCATCGGAGAACTCAATAAGACATGTGCTGACAGAGATTGATGGGATCGCAAGTGTCGAACCATAAGGTTCGATAAGCGGGTAAGCGACAAACGGCCACTGTCGCCTCAGGAAAGGATCAGCCAGTAATGCGCCCGCGACGTCGTGTTAGGCAGTCAGTGAGCCCACTCAAATGTAAGTGTGACAGCACTGTAGGTAGAAGTAAACGCAAGAGATCATTCACTAGGCAAGCGCGTTTAGAATCAGGGTATGGGTCTTACGGGAACACCAGAACGCAACGTACAGGTGCCGACCTCAGAGCAACACCGCCGAAGCCCTCCACTTCGGATACAGTCCCAGTGGTCGGAATCGTATAGACTGACTTCAAAATCAAACGAAGGCACAATTGAGATTGCGTACCGCAATCCAAGACACATGGCGGCTACTCCAAAATTCGACAATCACCCGGAATTTGAACTTAGCAGAGGGGTTATAATGTTGCGGCTAAGAGACCTGACCACTGCAAGCTGGGGACCCAAGGAAACTGACCGTTTCGATCACCCGTGCTTCTGCAGCGTTATTCATGTGTGGTGGAACGACCAAATGGGTAAGCTTGCAGCTCGTCATCTAGAGTTCGGTAACATACGCACTGTGATACCTCAGTGAAGTTGTCTGCAGAAACCGAATCGCGTCCCCGCTGGCTCAGAGTTATGTGCCCCGTTGCATGTCAATCACCCGGCCTGAGTCGTTTTTCAATACCACGCTTGGCATGCGTAGTCAATTGATGACATAATGGGGGAGAACGGAGCAATTCTCCGAAGGACTGAGAGTTGGGTTGGGATTGGGCCATATTCGTGCCTAGGTAATCTACCAGTCGAGAGATCAGTTGACCTCGTGTTCGTTCCCCTATTCGGGCCCATTATGCTTGCGTCTGGCGATTTGATTGATTGCCAACTATCCTTGCATTGTCAATACTACTACTAACTATAATAATAAATCAAGTTTTTGTGTTGGCAAGGCGTGGCATGACAACTGAATCCATCGTATTTCGGTGCACGGATTATAGCTGAAAGACTGAACAGAACTGAACCAACACATGTGAAGGCAAGATATCATCGATGAGAGTGCCGATGCCGTTGTCACGTCTCTATCAATGTGGGGAATGCGATCCGGAGGACGAAATGGGCCAATGGCATCCAATCTCACAGCGCAAATCACTTCCACGTACGCTTATTTGTTTACCGAAGGAATAGGCTCCGTGTTTGTCACCAGACTCGAGCAGTGCCCTGTAGGCAACGATGAATGAAGCCAAAATACCCTATTAGATAGATGAACGACCCTTACGTGGTGCTGAAAACGCAGGTGTGAAAACGCCTTGAACTCTTGAGTTGTGAATTTAGAAGCAAAAAAACTATAGTAATTTTTTAAACTGAGAAAGCAGATACCCCTGATGTGTTCCCCAAATCGTTTTAAGTAGACCGTCCAGTTAGAAGGCACGACGAGAAGACATCAGCAGTACACGGAGGTTTCGCTATCACCAGCAGTCGTGCAATACGCAGATTTGAGCAGATGATTTATGGACTACGATGTGAACGCATTGTACCGATCGGCCGCCGGCGCCCAGAAGTGAACCAACATGGTTGTTTGGGGCCATAATGAATGCTTAACAGAAGAATTATATCTAAGGACTAATTCAATCCGATAGATCCCTGAAGATACAAGCAGCGGTAATAGAGGAGCAAAAGAGAGATAGAATGCTTATAGTGGCCAACTCAATTGACGATCACACTAGCCTAAAGTGATACTAAACCCCATGATCTTCTGAATCAACTTGGAAACCGATCTAGACCCAGAGTTTCATGTCCAAGAGACGAACAGTGTAGAAGTTGCCTAACTCAAAGAGGAAAAACGCCGGTTTTCAGGCAGCAATACGCTTATCTGTTAAATAGTAAGCACACCTGCATCCCAACACCAAAGGCGAAAACGATGTCTGTAGTGGTCATTTCGCTCGGATATAGGGACAAGTACAGTTTGTGGAAAGCTTCGGAGAGGCGAGAAAAGGCTGACGCGCACGCCAATGGACAAACGTGTGACGGCACTGTGCGAGGGTCAGAGAAGGTGATCTGATCACGGACACTCGAAAGGACGAGAGAAGTGAAACTAGGAGTACGAGAATGTTGAGAGATTACTACGACGATGGCATGGTATGGTGGGAACACCGACAAATCGTGCCTGCGAAACCCACGGCGGCCAGGCAAAAACGCGAAGCTACTGTCCGCGCGCACGTGTGTGGTAGCCAGGAGGGCAGCAATGGTGGCTGAGAGTCTATCGATCGCCAGATCGGATAGTCCAACTGGGTCTGTCTGACCGCGAACACACGCACGCACGATAGTAGGCAGGACGACAATGAGACGTGGAGCTGTGCACACACACACACACGCAGTTGGTTGTTTATGTGCGTGTGTGACAAAGGCGACAAAGGCAGTCAGTCGGTCGGTCAATCCGGTCGGGTATACCGTGTGCAAAAGCGAGAGACATGTGGAGCGACATTCTACCTCCGTTTCTCAAGGTTGCCAGATCGCGCATACAAACGTATGCGTTAGAGGTCGTCGATGCTGCTAGCCAGGAGAGCGAGAGAAGCGAGTGGATTTGACACAGAGGGAGAGAGAATGGTAGTGATTCGCGCAGTGCGACCGGCCGACGGCCATCAATACCACCTCTGCATAAGAGTGACGGTCGAACCACACAGTATGCTGGGCAGACAAAGTAGCCCACCGTGTGATGTGCAGCAGACGATCGGCCGAATGCACAGAGCGATGAAAATTCTAAATCGTGTGCGTGTGAGTGGGCCGGATCAGGCGAGTCACTAAAGTAGAGGTTGTCGAAGCGTCATCGCCACACAGTGAGAACACAGGAAGCTAGCAGCGCGTTGTTTCGCACAAGGGCGACACATGTAGACGGTGAGACTGAACTCGTCCAGCGGAGTGACGCATTTTGTGAGAGGACGGGTAGCAGAGGCTGATACGTCGGGTACATAGCGGGTAGTGCAGAGCAGGCAATCTGTATCTTTATTCAGCGTGGCCCCCTTTTGAATCTCTCCTTTTCTCATGGCCCCCACCACCACCCTAGATCAGCACAATTTCAGCAATCCGCAACGCCTAACAGATGTAAATCCGTGATTTCCAGTGGTCATACTGATAGCTTTAGTTATGACGGCTAAATTTCTAATGTTGGTACCAATGCTCTTTCTTTTATAAACCACATATTTTAACTTTCATTCATTGTGCAACAACATCAAGCCAATAGAGGTTGCGAGTCGCAACCCAACCCCACATAGCGTGCTCCCTAAATTCCGCTTTGAATTACTTTCGGCTGTGCCAAACGTTGCTCGCGGATCTCAGTAGCACAGTGTTCAGGGCGTCAGCCATGAAGTACTAAGCTCTGAGTTCCACCCTAGCTAGCTCAGGCTATCTTCACCTGACGAGTGTAAACCAAGACGAAACCGCGGTCGTGGTGTGCACCGGGTTGGGAAGAGCAACACCCAAATATATCCAATCAAGTCACTTATCTGTAATTACACAAGAGTCATCAGCAATATTTAAAGTTGTATTTAATTATTGTTGGCTTTTAAAACTGTAAGGGGTCATGAATTAGTTTAGTAGCTTCGTAACAAAATGTTTCTCCAGCTATTGATGACAGCCATGAGGCTGATGTCCTTGAGCGAGCTTGCATACGTCCGGCTCAACGACAGTGGAAGACCTCCTCCTCTTGCTGTGTTGTCCAATCTGTTTCTAGTTCTAGTTGGAGAAATCATCACTGTTGAATGCACCAAGTATGTGGATGGAAAAGCAAGGAAATATATTTCAGCTATCGATTAGTGTTGCGCGAATTTGGATCTTGCTTGTTGCGCCGGGTTATTGAAGGTTGGAACTCGCTTCCGGAGCACGTCGTTAGAGGGTCTACGATTGAGCGTTTCGAGCGTCAGTTAGATGCTCTTGAGTGGCACTACCAAACCTTCCCCTTCACCTAACCGACTTGCATCTTCAACTTTCCGTTCATCTTTTTTTATTGCTTCTCACACCTTGGTATTATCAATGATTAGCTGACATTCCTCCTCTTGTTTTTTGGTTTACCCTTCACACTTTCTTACTTCATATAAATCGGCCTGGCAGGGACTGCCGGACAGGAAAATGTGGGCAGTAATTGGTTGGACAGGAGTGTGATGCGGTCTTCGGCTTAGGCTTTCCAAAATTACAAGCAAACCTATCAATTCCCGATCCAACGATACGCAAAAAAGGAACATTCACGGGATTATCCTATTGTTCCGGTCCCAACCGAACTTGAACTTGGGACATTACTGAATTTTAACTCCAAATGGATGTAAAATCAAAACCAGGATTTTCATGTAAATCAGGTCATGAAATCTACCCTACATTTCTTTTCGGAGTTGTTGTAAATGATCGGCATGAATAATCAAGTCTTCTTCCCTCAGCACCTCCGTGATTGTAGCGCTGAATGGGAACTGTGAAAATTCCCGACGATCGAGTATACATTTCCAACTTTATAAGAAAAGCGATAATGACCACTTTACTCCAGATGACATTACTCAACTTGCCTTGGAAAGTCTGATTTACTAAGTTCGGTTTATCAAAAACAGCCAGATAAAACACATCTGACTTAGCGGTGCATAGTTTTCTTCCATACTCAATTCCAAAATGAAAGGTGATGATAGTATCCCAGAGTGCAATAAAACGGCGAAGATATCTGCCCTTAGAGAGCCATCTAACTTCTGTATGCAACAGTAGAACCTGGATATCTTCCAATGTTCTCACACAGTTGATGAGAAAGATGATTTTGAAAAGGGTGCGATTTGATATTGTTGAAGACTATTGTAACAGTTGATAGTGAATTAGTTAAGCGCCCTCCCAAGTTCATAGTCACTATGGGGTGCTCACGACGAATCACAGTGAGCAAATTTGGCGAGCTCTAGCAAAAGTGGTACGTACTAGAGCTCGTTTATAGTTCATTGGGCAAAAGCTATTAAAGTTCAAGTATTGCCCCGTCCATGTTGCTTTTCTGTACACAGATCGAACGAGTGTACCATCTGGCTTTCTCTGTAAGTTAACATCTAGGAAGTGGAAAGATCCGTCGGACTCGCTTTCCATTGTGAACTTGATGGCTGGATGGCACATATTCATCAGTTTCAGTAAGTGCGCCGCCTGTTCAGGTGTGTCAACGACGATGAATGTGTCGTCTACATACCGGCAATAAAGGTGTACATTTTGTAGGTAAGAAGCTAACACAGTGTTTTCCAAGTTTCCGAGGAAGATATCAGCCAAAACTGGGCCCAGTGGGCTGCCCATGGCCACGCCGTCGATTTGTCGATACAGGGTTCCATTGAACCGGAACTGAATATCTTTTGTGCATAGGCGCAGTAATGATTTTAGCTGGAGCGCTGGGAACTCCAAGTATATTCCAAGTTTTTGTAGCATATATGTTGCATTAAATGAGACAATTTAGGATCGGTATCCGACAGCCGCACAGCAGAACAAAAGGCTGCAACATCCGTCTGTAAACGCAAATCTGTGTATTCTATTAGGGAACGAAACCCCAAAACCTGCTGTTTTGAAGGTGTCATTCCAGCAGGAATTGGACAACAAAATTTAAGTTCGCATTTGCGAACATACTTTCTTGGATTACGTATAAACCGGCCGACAAACTGTGGTGCGTGAACTGAAGTGAAAGGGAGTAGCCAAGACCAAGAAAGGAAAGAATGTGAGCGCACTAGCGGACTTGTGACCGCACAATATCCAATAAGGAATGGAAGCACCAAGTTGGTCTATCACGTGGACGCCATCTAAGAGGATGGCGAGTTTCACCATGTTCTATCGCCACCTTACTGGTTGACCAACAAGGTGCTTCATTTACAGAGGTGTAAGGTCAGCAAAAGCAACATATCGAGATAACCAGCTAGTAAGTACGCGGACAAAACGCGGTCCAACCCAATGGAAGAGCAGACTGACATCAGCCCATGATTGATGACTGTTCGCCTACGACTGCAAAGAGGTAAATTTGTCATATCCGTCAATGCGGATGGCCCCCAAGAGTTGTCCTGATGACACGAGGGATCAGTTTCACGCTCAGTTGTCTTTCGTGATACAGTCTGTGCGGAGGAGCGACCGGATACTCCAACTGAGTGTTGACAACGTGCGCGTTGGGCTTGATGCCGCGGTGCGCGCAGACCACATCAGGCCGTGTGGTATTAAAACAGCCAATGGGAACAGTGACCGGTTGCTTCCATCGTGTGCCACTCACGGCCTGACAATCCCGAAAACCCAGTTTACACTGGATGCGAGTAGTATTGGTATCTGGATGAAGCCACGGAGTGGATACGCTCAGCTGCTCGACTAGGTCATGGTACGCCAGGGTGACATGTGAGAATTGCGCATGACACGTGTAATACGTGGAGCTGAGTGTGGCTCTGACCACAGATTGGTGTGGATCAAATAGTACATATATTTGCTTAAATCTATGTATTGCTTATCTGCCGTGAATCGGTGCAAATTTAATATCTATTCCCTTGGTACTGTTGAGAAGAGGATGGAACTGGAGAATGAGATGGTTACCCGCCTTGACGATGTCGAATCTTTCGCCCCAGTAAGCGACCTGTGGTTTCACATATGTGAACAGGTGACGGCTGCTGCTGAGCAAACCATCGGGAGCGTAAAATAAAAGGGGCCCGATGGATTTGGCGACCACAGTGTGACCATTGGTACATTGGTCTCAGCGAAGAATGCAGCAACCGCTGCATTTGTGGAGGACCCTGCCGACTTCGAGAAGTCATTTTCGCAAACTTAAACGCGATTCACTCGAGAGCAGAAGACACGCGGAAGGCGGAGAAGATGGAATGCTATGCAAAACGCCGCTAACATAAAGAATTCTTTAACCCTTTGAAAGGGATGTATGTCCCCACGTTGCAGCCTCTGAGGACATTGCTGCTTGATACTTCAGGCACTGCCTGCTCGCAGACTGCAGATCTAGCGAACGCATTTCCACTTGAACAGCCGCGTTCAGAGGCTGAGTGGACTAGGTTGCACGGGGTGCAACAACAAGAGAGGAGGATGTGCCTTGCCGACACACCGACAATGGATGAGACGCAGAGAGAATTTGCTCAGGTACGAAATGACAAGTGCGCCGGATCCGACGGGACCCCACTTAAAGTGTTAAAACACAGCGGACCCGCGCTGATATATGTGCTGCACCACATCGTGTGCAGCTCCTGTGGTTTGAAGAGAAAGTGCCGGTTGAGTTGAAGGATGCCCTTGTGCTATCAGTTCACATGGGCAAAGGGAGCAAGCAATGTGCCACGAACTATCGTGGTATCAAGTTGCTGAGTTGTGTCGGGGTGATAGCACGAATCCTGCTCAACTGCCTCGTCATGCAGGCCGTCGAGCCGCAAGTGGCGGAAGAGTAATGTGGATTCCATAGATTTGGTGCTGCGGCTCGCAACTGCAGCAGAAATACCGAGATCGATAGCGGCTATTGCACACGCTGTTTGTAGGCTTTGCCCAGTCATTTGACACGGTGAACCGCGAGACCCTGTGGTTGGTGTTGGGTAAGTTTGGTTGCCAGAGTGTTTATAAGTTTAATTGAATGTCGGCACAGGCGAGGGTGCAGCTCAGTGGACAGACCTCGGATGACTTTGATGTTGTCTCTGGTGTGAAACAAAGTTGTATCCTAGCCCCTGTTCTGTTTAATATTTACTTTCATTCAATGATGTATTGTGCTTAGGATGCTGCTTTTGATTACGGTGTCCGCGTGGCGGGTTGCTGAACATCCGTCGTTTCAAGGCGAGAACCCTAGTGTGGGACAATCACCATACTGCTGATTACCGATGACAGCGCGTTGTTTGCATACAGCGCGGATGTGTTGCAGCGTATGACGACGACTCTCGCTTCGACCGCAACCAAGTTCCGCCTCACCACCAACACAGGCAACGCTATTAGTCCTTGCTCTTCGTCAGAAATTGAATCCATGGTCCTACCGTAAATCCAAATAGCTATCGACGCTTTGGAAGCCATCTGGCGAGTGTACTCTTTACCGTCTTGCAGATGACAAGCGAGCTGCGCATCCGCGTATCGAAGGCGGCTGTTATATTTGGTAAGCTGGAAAATCGGGTGTGAAGAAATCATCAACTTACTATCGGGAGGAAGCTGATGGTGTACCGGTCGATGGTGCTGCCCGTTCTTCTACACGGCAGCGAAACGTGAACGCTGTACCGGAGAAACGGCAGATATCTGGTGCGCTTTCATTAAATGTCTGCGCCGGATTCTGTGGAAGAGTTGCACACACAGAGGTGCTCCACCGCAGTGGCAGTATACAGTGAACACCATAATTCAGTTGCGGCCCTTGCGACGGCTTGAACATGTCCGCCGCATGTATTCGACAAGGATAACGAAGCAGTTGCTGTATGGTCAGCTTAGCGCAGGGAAGCGGCACGGGGACAAACCGAAATTACGTTACCGGCACATGGCCAAAGTGGGTTTATCAAAAACTAATGTTGACTTCAGGTGTTGGGACGCAATGGCAATAGACCACAGCCAATGGCGCGCCCCTATCAAGAATGCGGTTTCCAAGTGCAAGAGTGCATTGCAGCATAAGAAAGAGAAACGTCTGTTGTGGAAGTGACAGGCGCCGAAGGAGTCTACCCCATCGACGTCTAGTGCATGGTGTTGTAGCACATGCGGTCGCCAGTGCCTCAGCCAAGCTGGTTTGGTAAGCCATCAGCGTTGGCATGTAGGGCTGATATCAGAGAAGCAACGAGTCAGGTGATTAAGCAGCGCTTAGTAAGTTCGTTGCTTCCGATTCAATGCACTAATCCCTAGGTCAAGAATACGGTTGAAGTGGTACCATGTGTTACATCATCGCCGTATTTGGTCTGTACGTGTGCTTGCGATTGTTGTTTCCTATGTATTTGTTGAATTAACAAATACTCGGTGTGACTGTGCTTAATGTAAATGCCGACAAAGTGCCTGTCTGTCGAAATCTGCTACCTCGATTACACTGGCTCAAGAAAACAGCTCATTGTTGCATGGGGATACGGAGTGCACGGTCCTCGCGGCCACGCTAGGCTCAAAGCTCGGTTCTATGCATCTAGTATAGGAAGGGGAAACGACCAATCCATGGCCTTGTGTACGTCTGGTACGCATGATTCCCCACATCGATAGACAGGAATGCCGGTGCTAAAGGAGTGTGGGCCGGTTCGTTGATGAAACGTGGCAACCATACACAAGCCTCTCGGTACTATTCCTCTGGGCTTACACCGGATAAGGGGTGTACGGATGTAGCTGTGGGTAGTGCAACGCAAGCCACCCATGGTCCCTCCGTAGGCGCAGGCCTCCTGTGGCAGGGGCTATGAAGGCAACTGTCAAGCAAATCAGGAAACTGCAAGCCGCTAATATATATATATATATATATATATATATATATATATATATATATATATATATATATATATATATATATATAATTAGTAGATATGAATCCAACGGAAAACCATGGGGATCAAAGGAAAGTGCAACTTGCGAACTCCGTGTTACCACCATACATGAGCGATCTTCCTCAAACAACCGTTGTGGAAGGTAGAGAAACGGCGCACATCCTTCACGCAAATTGGCGACGACTCGCTCCCATACAACAACAAGACTAGATGTGCGGAGGCAACACTGGTCGCATAGCAGCGTTGTTAAACACTTTGTTAACGGATAAAACCCGGAGGTGACATGTTCGGAAAAGCAACATGGACTTTAGCAATGAGTGCGGTAAGCTACTCGGTGAGGTGATCCATCAGAGACGACATCATCCCTTGAAGTAGGGAAACTGAGTGACCATTTCAGACGGTTATTCAGTGAGAATAGCTGGTGTGTTCATACAGTAATGTGGTCATAATTTGAAATGTAAAGTTGACAGCATATATCTATCCACAGTACAGCATGTACACAGCAACGGAATCAAAGCCAAAAAGGAGCCACATGTCCCGTGTACCGGCAGTCGGTCAAGCAAAAGAAACCAACTAGTAAGATGGGGAGAAAGAAGCAAGGGAGTTAATTACGATCATTCAGTGGACAAAAATGATTCAGTTACAAGTGATCAGGTTGGAACCTAGGCATGTACCTAAACTTCAGCAGCTCAACGGGACCCGAGAGAAGCCCAACAAAAGTGTACAGAAAAACCTCTCAATATAGGTGAATTGACGTAATCACAGAAGGAGACGAGAAACTGTCCAAAAGCATTTGGGAATAAACGTAAGTGGAACTTACGACGTCTGTACCCTCCAAAGGAGTCGGCTGTCGACCCATGCTAAAATTTTTGTGACCCACGTATGCTTCATAAATGCCTGTAATATAAAAGGACGTGATCGCACTAGTTGCAAGATTTAGAGCGAACAGAAAACAATGTAGTTTAATTAGTTAGCCATTATCCACTTTCCGAAGCGCCAGATTAATAACAATTACGAGCAAGAGAGAATGTGGCAAAAAACACATATTCAGACATTCAAGTGAAACAAAACAAAAAATGCAGGCATCCTTCGTTAGAGCGAGTCGTTACTTAGTAGTATAGCTGGACCGGAAGAGGCCCAGGCAATGCACGAACCTGTACAATAATCCTCATCATAATTACATATTAGCTGAATGTAAGAAACACACTTCAACTATTCTGCCGCAATAGGTAAAGGTAAAATATGAAAAAGCAAGACACTATGCATCATAGAATGCAAAAAGCAACATACTGCTTAGTAAGATATTACGCTTCAAAATAGGGATCGTGGTTAGAGAGGAAAGAGAATCGAGGTGGGGAGGGACGAGGAAACTTGCATCACAGACGTCGTGGAGGTCGGCTCCTTGCCATGTCAATAGGTGTATTTAACAAGACATCTTCATCGACCTTTGGACCACAACCGGGTAGTCGGGAGACATCAACCGACGCCAACTTCGAAGTGAATGCCTTAGTCCCTCTTCAGCAAGTTATCGCTTGGCCTCCCCTCCTCTTCTGCCATCCACAGTCCCGGCGCGCAAACAACGCACGTCGCGGGAGCCAGTGGGCTGGCATGCGCAGCACGTGGCCAAGTCATCGGAGCCTGGTAAGTGAAATAAGGGTGCTGAGCGGTTCACTTGCTCCTCCTGCATCAAATACACGACGCCGAACACCTTCACTGCTCACGTGGTGCTCCCACCAGACATGAACTAAACTGCGAAAGCAGCGATGACCGAACGTAACTGGCCTTGTTTACTGAGTTGATAGGCCAGGCGTCCTGTAAAATCTCTTCACCTTGTCGTTGTGTGGATGCACCCGATAGAATGCACTGTTGGCAAAATGTACACACCGAGAAATCCAGTCGACAAAGATTTGAATGCAGGCACGTAGCCGACGCAGTGATTGTGGCTCATTTAGACAATTTCGCCCCATTCTTGCATATACCGCTCGTACTAATGGCCCATTGTCATGCAAATCTGCAAGCGGTCGCATGTAGGTGCTGGGGTATCGCCACAGTGCGCAAACTCATGTAAAAGTGAGGGCTCAACTTCGGGAAGCAGAGATCTAAAGTTAGAAAGTTGAATCACAAATCCAGCGCACACATATGAGCCACAAGCTAATGTTTCACTGCCCACAACCGTACTCTTGTAAAGGTAAAAATGAGTTGAAGGACGGGCAACTTCACAGAATATTGGCCCGAGATCAGATCCCAGTGTGTGCAGCAAGTGCGAAATGGCCCAGACCAAGCCTAAGTGTGTTGCATTCCATGTCCTAACCAGCTCGATAGCATGTGGTTCAGCAGCTTGCAACGTTTTGGGGTTATAAGAAGGTCGAAAAACAAGCCTGCAACTAGCGCCTCTTATTCCGCTACGTTCGTTCTTTGTGCGCTTCCGTCAAAAACCAGTTCAAACACCTGGACCAGAAAATAGTGACGTTAAATGCACGCTGCTGGATTTTGAGAAACTATTAGCAGAAGGTGAACGGACCATTCTGTCTTATCGTTAGATTGACGAGACCAGACTAGCGGTGCGAAGTTAAAGAGCCCAACTGTAACCAGAAAGCAGCAGTGAAAGCGTGATTTAATAAATGTCAAACGTTTTGTGAAAAAATTAGGTAAGGGGTAGAAAAATAAAAAATTAAGCAGAGGATCTGACGAAAGGAAGATAAACTTGTCTTGCTCTACCAAAAATGACATCTGAAGTATGCCGGCACACTGTGCAAACGTCTCGCTGCCAAGCGACCGTTACCAAACGCGCGCAGGCTGAGTATACACGAGGAGGTTGCTCTAGCACCTTTGCGGATTCGAACCGGCGACATCCGGATTAGCGCTTAATCGCGCTTAATCCATTCGGTAACCGGTCGCTCCGTTTTATCACAATCAGCCAGCGTTAAACTAGCTGGTCATTGCTTGAATTGTGCAGCTGCGTGTCTCGTAACCTACAGGCCACTGGGGTTTCTGTTTCCATGGGTTTAGGTAAACACCTAGCAGTATCCGAGCCCGCATACAACTAGTGGAGGCTGTACGGAAGCAAATGGCAGACACAACGTAGCAAGCGTACTAGTGATATCAATTACAAAGATAGGGGGATATCAACACGCTGATCTTCCATAATACCTGTGACGCATTCCGTGCATACAATTTATGGATCACAACAATGGGATCGGAATGCAGAAGAGTGTCGGGCAATTACATTTGGGAAAATATGAAAGGAATAGCCTTAAATGCTTAGAGACGGAAAGATGTGCTTAAGTGAGGAGATTATAACCTAGATGCTGCAACCAGATGTGTTGCATCGGTGTTGTGGGCTTGTTCCTCAACCACTAAGTTTACATACCGCTGCTCCATAAACGACACAACCTTCGAAAAACCTCACGAGCTTCATCGGTGCATTAAATAGCTAGAGATTCGAAGGAGTTGCGACAACATACTAGTGTTCCGAATGGCGCTAGCCGACTCTAGCTGATTGACTCATGCCATCTACATACAATCAGACGACATTTAGGCGCTATAAATATTAAGAATGACATGTCTGTCACGATTCAATCGACGTTTCGAATATCCATCCACTGTTCGAGAACATAAATCTAAGAGGGCTACCGGTTGGGAGCGCTTTCGAATGACGTACCAGAAGCAACTTTAATCCCCACCTGACCCATCCATGTCGTTCATCGGTGACAGCTAGTGCCGAAATTCAGTTCAAATCTGTTGGTTCGTGGATTGTGATATTTATCAGCAGTACGCCGGTACGCAATACCGACGCCTCGCTGTCGCGCAATTACCACCAGTTGCGCATGCGCTAAGGATACTGCGAGTGTCATCCCGTCCTCTATGCAGGCTCGAACCCGCACGGTTAGATTACAAGGCAGGTTTCTGATCCTTAAAACTACGATTGTGGATACAGCAGAGGAGCAAAGGACTTCAAGGCTAAGACTTTTCTAGGGCAGGAAAAATGAGTCTTGGACAGGCACGTACAAGGTCATAGCCAGTATGGTGGCAAATACTCCAGATAAATCGATACACTTACAGTGATCTGCGCTGTTTATGGATGATGGCTGTAAACTCCTAAAGAACGTTGATTTCCTGCATCTGATGGATTATTTCTTCTTGATAGATCAGCGATCTTATTCCCACCTCTTTTCGAGCTAATAACATGCTTTAGTGCCTTAGACCATAAGCATGCTCAAGAGAGCATCGTTCAGAATTGTATTGGTACACATGCCTAATAGCTTAGGCCTTGAAAAAAAGAAAAAACCGGCGTGTGAAAAACAAAAAAAGGTTTCGTTCTATTTTTTGATCAAATTGCGCTTTTCTTGATTCCTATGAGTTCGCGATGGTTCCATGTCCATTCTTTGGATAGTTGATCACATATAGTAGGATTTCGTTGCCCCGTATGTGCGACTCAGAGCAACAGCACTCATCAACTCCGAAGGATGGAAAGCAAACTACTGAGCGATATTATGTATAGCTTGGAAATTGAAAGGCCAGCGAAATGTACATTCTACATTTCTAATGGAAAGTCATGATTCTAGTGCACACCCTTTAAAAAAGCAACTGTCAACTAGTGTGAAAAAAGATACCGAAACGGTGTTAAAGGCGCAGTCCAAAGCTCGGTAGATGATTTAAGTGAGACGTGCTAACAGCAACAAAGTTTAAAAAAATATTCGCAGTCTGCGACATTCAAGAAGGTGAAAGCAGCCAGTAGAAATAAGCTTAAAAGACTACATAAGTAAGTGTCGAACCCCGGTGGCGTTTGTGGTGAATTATCTCATCTGCTCCTACCTGTTTAACCTCTCCTCCAATCACAATTCCATACCCAACGCAAAAAAGCAACTGATTACATGCCGAAAAGCAACCTGGTCGGGCTAGTACCAGGTTCAAGCCAATGCAGTACAAACGGACGCTCGTGCAGACCTTGTTCTACCGTGCCAGACAAACATGTTCGACCAATAGTCTGGCCGATAAACTACAGCTGATTACTAATACGCTAATCGCAAACGGCTACTCTCGGAGATACATCGAGAAGCACAGCCAACTCAGCGGAATGTGAGACCTGATGCCAACCGTACCAAAGAAGACATTCTTAGAGCTGCCTTTTAAAGGTAACACAGCTACACTGAGGACTACCAGACGTCTGGTCTCTGGCACACAGAGCATGTTCGGTGCTGCCAAAGTTGCTATAATCGACCGAACTCACAAGCTGTTGCTACCTCCATTAAAGGAGCACGTGCCAAAATGGGTTCAATACGAGATAAGACAACAAACGGCCCCAAGTCAAACTACACATGCACATAAGCCACCAGCATTTCCGATCGCCAGGCATTTATTGATCTGAGGTCATCTGATCGAGGTAAGCGCCGCATTCCAAATTTTGCTACGTCACACCAATTTGCGGCTCCTGTGATCTGCTGAGGTTCTCGCATTAAACAGCAGTAAACCCGTGCTGTGCGTCCAAAAACAATTTTCGGTCAACCACAAACTACCCTGGATATAGTGGCACGACTTCCGTTGTTTCTGGCATTACTGGTTTTATGCTTCTTTGCATCATCTAATCGGTGTACGTGACTCCAAGTTACCGTTTTAGGCATTGACGAGGTGGTACGAAATGCGCTCATTGGCCGATTTTCGTCTTCTCACTGCAATTTTCAACTTGCTGAGGGGAACTAAGTACGAGGTTGCGTAGGTAACCGAGCGACCTTCGCAGTATCCTCAGCCCACGCGCGATTGGTGGTGATTGCGCAGCAGTGAAGCGTCGGTGGTGCCTACTGGCGTACTGCTGATGCCAATTTTTCGCCTTTTTACTTTTGCTTTTCGGTTTTACGACGTTATTGTATTGCACTGTGGCACAATAAGAGGGGTTGCACACCTCTAGCTGACGTGTGATGACGATGCATAGCCACCCAGTGAGAACTGTCGTCCGGATATAGAACAGCTTGCGGTGGTCATCTGGTAGAAATTTTGAGGGGATAGAGCCCGTTATATTCGGTTCGACGCTAAAACTAGAATAGAAAGGAAGTAAAGGAGAACCCTGCCGAACCCTACTTGTGAAGTGAAACTCAAAAGACACCTTCCCCTATACCCTTACCTGCTCTAGGGAGTCGTGGTTGAGACTTCAGAGTGAAGGAGTTTTTCTGATAGCCGTTCAAGGGTGGGTGGCATAACTGGCTGATACAAGCAAAAGTTCGTAGAAAGTAGAAGTCACGATTAAAATTCACGCACAATAATGTGCCTCGACGGGGAATCGAATCCCGGCCAATGAATTTCCGGTCTGCTGCTCTACCACTGAGCTACCGAGGGCTGACGATTAGGTACGCAAATTTTAATACATGACTTCTGCTTGGTGCGCGACGTATTGCCAATAAGCTCACAGTACCTGTCCTGATGTTGCAGATTGGCTCACTCACCCGTCACTTCCCAATAGACCGAAGTACCTGTCCTTCATGCGTCCAATGGGCGATGGTAATTTATCTAGTGCAGCTTGGCACATTTGGGAGCTGTCACAGGTAAGGGCGATGTCGTCGGGTCTAGTCCAAGTCAAAAAGCCGCTCACCTGGAATCAGCTCCACAAATAATTTGTGTTCAGTGAATGTCATTTCCATGACTTCGTCAATGGCGATGTTAAAGAGGAAAGGTGACAAGTGTCTCACATCGATGGAAATAGTCAGGAGCAGCGACAGTGACATAAGCTGCCACTCTGCCAGAACTACGTGCGTACTGCGCACTTATGACACTTACTCATTTATGGGGCACATCCCGAGCAGACAATCCCAAAGGGCACATTGATCCACCGAATCAAAGGCACCTTTGATGCTCAAGAACACGACTAGTAGGTCGCCAGTATAAGCGGTGAGATTCCAACAACTGACGCAATGTAAAGATGTAGTCAACACAGCCTCGATTTCGATGAAACCCTACTTGCTCCACTCGAATATGGCTTTCACGGGTGCCAGTCAATCTGCAAAGAATGACAGACAAGTAATTTAGAGGGAATTGTAATAAAACTGATCTAAGACTGTCGCATTCCGAAAGTAAGTTCCGCTTGCAAAGTGGGGCTATAACGAAACATCTCTAGTCTGTGGGGAGTCTCCTATGACCACAGCTATAAAAGCGCTTTGCAAATCAGTCACAAAAAACTGCCTCCACCAAATTTGAGGAGGGTTGGAGGAAGTGTATTTGCTCCTGCGACATTCAATTTCAAGTCTGATCACACGTTCGACTTTTGCGCGTGAGAGCGGATCCAAACGGACGGCCCACGGCCAAGAGTAATCAATGCCCGAAAAGAAGTTGATAACTCAGGTTGATTTAACAGTATTTCAAGGTATTTCGTACAACGCGTTAAGTGCTTTGGCAAGTTGTGGATTGGCCATCCCCACTCCATATGTCTCGCTAACACCAGATCTCCCACTGTCCGTTTCCCTTATCAAACGGAATGACTTACGATGATTACCAACGGCTGCGGCTGTTTCCGTTTCCTATGCACGATAAGACCGACAGCAAGGGCCATTTCCAACTCCGACGCAAAGTGAGACCACCATGTTTCTCGGTCTCGCTTCAGTTTAGCAAGCAGTTTTGCCCTGGGATTTTTTGGGTGTGTTGTGTTCGCTTCCAAAAGGAACGCTTTGTCGAGCATCGAGGAGTTTTAGAGACTGTAGAGACCCAATGTCCACGTTGGCAATCTAATGTGCCACATGAAGACATACCTGATGCTGATAACGTCTGGCGGATTTGCGACCAGTGATGAACAGTGCTCAATGAGCGCTTAATCAGTCCGGAGGTCAGTGTACTTTGGTACGCATTCAGAACATCTGACTTCATCAGTTGGCACGTATCTAAGCGCTCATAATGTGGTTGCGGCCGTCCGCCTAATAGCACCCGCAGATCAGCACATACGAAGGCGTGATCGGAGTCCACGCTCATGCTACAAATCGAGCGACAGTTCTGGACACAGTTCCTCTAGTGGTAACTGGCCGGGATGTGATCGATTTGCGTCAAGGACTGGTCCCACGGTGGTGAGCGAAATGTCACACTTTTGCGGGTGCTGTGTCGGAAGTTAGTGCTCGTAAGAAATAGACGAGCATCTTCACACATGTGTAGCAACTGCTCCCAGGCTGGCTACCCAAACAACCTCGCCGTGGTGCCAGCTGGGTGGTTGGGGTATGCCCCGTTCCAGCAAGTAGTTCGGCGGCAGTGTTCCAGGACAAGGTGGGCTTTTTGCCTGGTAAGCTTTCTACCTATAAAAGCTACAAATATTCGTTAACCAACACTGTGACGTAGCAGATGTGACTCGCCACTAAAGTCACTGCCTATTACGTATCCGAAGGAACTAACCCAATTCACGGACGTCGGTCATGTAATATGAAGATTTCATTTCACTCCTTACACCTGGCCGAAATCAGTCACAAATACGGCGTCACATACACAAATATAAGTAACATAAGCATAGTTGGCGGCATCCGGTTCCGGATTTGCCTGTCACTGTGGTCGGCCACAGGACGCCTGCGCCTACAGAGGGACCATGGGTGGCTTCCGCTGCACCACCCACAGCTCAAACCACACACTCCCATATCCAGTGTAAACCCGAAGGAATAAGACCGGGAGGCATGCGGATGGGAGCCAGGTTTTACCAACGGAGCCGGCCCACAATCCTTCACAGGCAAACACAAGCGTGCTGCGTTTGGAAAGTAAGCGCACACAAGGCGGTGGTTGGACCGTAGTCTGCTCCACACTGAGTGCATAGAACCACTCTTCGAGTCTAGCACAACCACAAGGACCGGGCACCCATCCCCGCCAGTAACGACCAACTGTCTCCTGGAACCAACCAGTATGGACGACGTAGTGGGTAATATACAGGTAGGCACCTTGTCAACAGGCACATCAAGCGCAGCCACACTGGGGATATCAAGCAACAGCTAATCACTAATCTTAAAGCATACGGCAATGCGGATAAATCTTCGTTAAGTTAGCATATGAAGCAAGTTGGTTAGCAACGAATGCGCGGTAAGTGCAAAATGTCCAGAGGTTGCTTAAAAATGCTACGAACGCAATAATGTTAACGAAAATAAGCGCAATTAGCGTAAGCAAAGTGTGCAAGTTAATAGAAGATTATTCAGGTAGGCAGAACAAAGCAATTAAAATGGAATGAAATTTATCCATCTTAAAATGATCTAGTTAAAGTAAAAGTTGGTTAAGCCCAACTGCGGTGGAGAAGCATCATGAATGCAAGATCAGCCTCAGCATGGGACATAAGTAACAACCACACTCGTCCTTACCTACATGCACTCATACGCCACTAACACATGGATATGTACGTTACTCATAAACTTATGCCGCTATTACATTTACCAATCCTTGTTGTATCACTACGATCATGCCTGTGCATGGGTGTCTCGCACTGTGGAAAATAAAACTATTTATTTATTACGGGAGTCTATACCGTGTTGGCCTCCAAGATGCTGCTCGTCAGTGGACAGATTCCCCACTTAAACATTCAGACAACCAGCCAAAATCACCGTCTACCTTTTGCGTAACGTAAGAGCGCATTCAGTTGGTGATAGAAATCGTCTTTTACTGAGTTAATGCTGCAGTTTGTGGGGGCGTAGACAGCAACAAAAATGGCACCATTAATCCCTGTGCAACTTGGAAGTCTTGAACGAGCTAGCATATCCGGCTGTTCATCGGGATCCAGTCTATCAGGGCAGTTTCAATCCGGGAGCTCAAAGCAATGCCAGCACCGGCTTGACTGGCATTTGAAACGGTTTTATCTCCAGATAAGCGCTAGGAAGAATTGCCGCTAGTGTCTCATGTGGGGGATAGCAGGGTAAGCACAAAGCTTGAATCTTGCAGGTGGGTTTCTGATAAGTAGTAAATATCAGTCGATAGGGTCCCTAGTGTTCAGGCAAGTGCTGTCCTTTCGCTAAGCTGTAACAAGGAGCGAACGTTGAGGCATGCCAATCTTAGCGAGAATCGAAGAGTCCAAGTAGAAATGGATGATCTGACGATATCCGATTGGTGAAAGGTAGAGTTATGGATTAGACCGAGGCGACATCCAGTGCGTGCGAGTACGCGCCTAGTCCGGGACAAGATGGCAATTGAAGGAGTCTTACGGTCGGGGACGAAGATGGTGTTTCAATTAAAGTAGCTGTTAGGCCTGAGAGGCTACTCAAGTTGGGTAAGCTTTTCATGTATTACAGATGCCTTTGGGATGACTTGGTCCCAAAAATCGCATAGCAGCAAGTCAGGTCGGTCCTGATTTATCTGGACTGTTCCATCCCACTCGGGTACCGACCCTTCGTGGCCATCCATCGAAGTTGCACAAACCCCATTCGGACCAAGGTGGAACTGGTTCTCGGTTATCACGCCGGGTTAGACACTTGGAATGCGCTGCCCGCGGAAGTAGTGATGGCGCCAACGGTGAACGAGTTCGAACATCGACCTGAGAGCCTTGGTCTACAGTTTAAAAGCTTCCCCTTCTCACCTTAGCTTACCCCTTTCTAAGTTTCCATTTGCATTCCAAAATGGTTACATTCACTGCTCCGGTTTGCCTTGTTTTTGTTCTTCCACTTTTACTACGTGGGCGGCACAGCTGGGACTGCTAGTGCAGGGCGCGTGTGCGTTGTGTGCTTGACGGTAGAGCGTACCATGTGTGCTGAGTTGGCTCCTCCTTGCAGATCGCCCTACAGGTTTCACTCTGGGATTAACGACGGTTTACAAAATGGAACAATCACGGGATTCTCCTACTGTTCCGATCCCATTTGAACTTAAACTTATGTATGCCGTTCGGCGCAGTTGAGTGACAAGGTATGTGGGATAGGGAAAGCCAGCGTCATTTGAAACAACCCCGGACTTCCAAGTCATCCGAACGGCATAATAATAATAATAATTATAATAATAATAATAATAATAATAATAATAATAAATTATTTACTATTATTATGCCGTTCGGATGACTTGAAGTACGGGGTTGTTTCAAACGACGCTGGCTTTCCCTACCCCACATACCTTGTCACTCAAATGCGCCTCCAATAGGTTATGAGAACTAAGCAATTTTGACTTCAGGGTGCTATGGACATGTTGAAATAGTACTGAACGGAATCTGTTTACGTGCTTCGATCAAACTGGTCAATACCACGAAAATCAAAAAACAGTACGGACATCTTACGTTAGGTGCACAGGAGAGTCCGAAGGCATCTTTCGTGAAGCATTTGAGAAGACTGTAGTCCGTATTGGGTTCTAATAATCCCTTACGCTACTGGCAACTAGCAGGTAAGTTCGTCATGACATCGCTGGTATGAGCATTTAGTCAAGGTTAGGATAGTTTAAAGTTAGGTACTAAACTGTACAGTGGGCGGTATGCGGGTGGTCACTAAGATATGATGGGAATTCTGGCAATTATCAGGTAACACTGCCATAACAATGCACTCGGAAAATAAATTTGCGAGCGTGGAACAGAAACGGCTGTAATTCATCCAATTCGGAACAAGCAGATAACATAACCAACATAACCAACAACATAACCAAGCTACGAACTACTTCGCATGTCCAATTCTTGATCAATCAATTGGGTGATATAACAGTACATCTTAGGTTTACGCCATACATAAACAGGTCGAAAACAGCAGCAGGGAACGACTAGTCGGGTTAGGGAAAACAATCGAGAATAAACCGAGTTAGAGAAAAACGGTAAGCGTTCACGACACTGCATTTCTAATGAGTCAGAAATAGACTAGTAGATTATAGACAGATTATACATTGGGGAAAAAAGAAACAGAAAACGTGTGGACAGAGGAAACCAACGCGAACCTTTTCCATTAAATACCGCTATTTTCGGCTTGAACCTTCGCATTTTTTCTAACATTATGGCTGCACCAGCCTTCATCTCTTTTCTAGTTAACTCCGCAGCGCCCTTGGTGGGTCTAGTGCATACATTGGTAAATCCAATGCCGTAGTCTAGCATTCTCTCGTCATCATAACAAGTGACAGGCATTGGAACTAGTCCGGCCTGTGATAAACATGTCCAAAAGTGATTTCCAGGTCCAGCGTAGTGATGACCAACGTGCGCAGAAGCCAAGCTTGGATTGATACCTACCTAAACAAAGCATGAATAAACAAAGGAATGAGTTACGATGACGATGTCCAGACCTTCCTTGAGGTGATCGGGCAGTACTTTGTCTTTTAAATCGTCTTCAGACAAGCCATTAAACCTTTCGTTTTCTTTGGGCGCTGATCCAAGCGGTCCGTCAACCGACACATCATGTAGGCTCCCGTTGCTAGAAAAGCAATACAAGTGTGTTAGGTGTCATTGCGTAGACAGCCATATGGGTTAGGTAGAAGTCAGGCAAAAGGTGAAAATGCAGTTTACCAAAAAGGCAAGGAGAGCTTGGAACATAGGAGCGCAATGGAGTGGATCAAGCAAGGCGCAAGTAATCATAAAAGCAAAAATATGGGCGGATTAAGTTAAAGCTGCAATACCTAAACAAATGTGGGTGCTAAAATCTAAAAACGTTACACCACATGAATGTGGACGGTGACGTGTCGGGAAAAACGGGATGCACACATTGAAGAATTGTTGGGACAAGAAAACAAATTAGTAAACACTAAAAGATTCAAATGATCCCACCCAACAACACGGTGGGAGTAAATGGCCCATGAAATTTTAATTTGATTCCTACAGAAGTTGACTAGAAACGTTCTACGACTTACGTATCAGATGTTGTGGAAACAGCATAAGACTCCTGTTTAAGCGAAAGCTCAGCTGAATCGTATGCTTCTTTTTTAGAATCGATCACATTCAATGGAAAAGTTCCATGCCACTCCATGGCGTGTGAAGTGAAACGCAGATTTGCGGCAGGCTCTCAGGAGTAACGCGACGAAAAAACCCACACCGTTTATCCAACCAAAGCGACCGCATCACCTCTAGGTTACGTCGCTGGAATGAACAAACAAGGATGGTTTTCAAAAGCTCACTCCCTAATGCTTAAATATGATTCTATGCTAAAATAACAAAATTTCTAGCCACAGTATTGCATTTTTCCAAAGGCACATATTTATTTTCTGATAGCAGTCAAGGTCACGGCGAGCTTCAGGTTCAATCACAACTAAGTGGAACAGCAGCAAATTCCTGTGTATGGTACTTCGTGCATGCGTCATTGCTCCAGGATACATATCGACGACAAGTTTGGTAACCGTAGAGAACCTAATCAACTCTCACGTGTAACACGCTCCTCTACCGATTATTGCCTACGTGACTGGCAGTAGCATGTTCAAGTTCAAGTTCAAGTTCAAGCGGGACTGGAACGATAGGATAGATCCCGTGAGTGTTCCTTCTTCGGCGGGTCGTTGAACCAGGAGTTGGCGAACTTTGAAATACTGATGGACCTAAAACAAAGACCGCACCACACCCTGTCCAACCAATTAATGCCCACGTATCCTGCCCTAGCAGTCCCTGCTGGGTCGGTTACGTGAGGTAAGAAAGAGAGAAAAGTAAACGCAGGAGGCAAAAGAGAAAGTGGTAAGAGCTAAGCAAGTGGAATACCAAGATATTTGAGTCAATAAAAAAAGAACTGAAAAATGAAGGTGAGTCAGCTAGGAAAAAGGAAAGGTTTGCTGTTGCCACCCAAGAGCATCAAGCTGGCGTGCAAAACCCTTAACCGTAGGTTCCCTAACCACGTGATCTGGAAGAGAATTCCAGCGATCTATAACTCGGCGCGATAGACGAGTTTCCGTCCTAATCCTATCAGACCGTGGTTTATGCAGTTTCAGTGGGTGACCGCGGAGACTAGGTAACGTAGCGGGACTAAAAAGCCCTGACAAGTCCGGGCCAATCTTACCCGTCAAAATACGATAAGTGAGAATCAGGTCCCCTCTTATCCTTCGGTAGTGCATGGAGTACATACCCAAACTGAGCAAGCGTTCAGGATACGTCTGTCCCCGTAGGCCCTGCACTAACCGAGTGCCCACTCGTAACACCCTCTCCAAGTCCATTTTGTCTCGGTTAAGACATGGTGGACAAGCCTGAATACAATATTCCAGGTGGGGTCGGACGAATGCCGAAAATAGCTTCACAAACAACTTGGCCGTTAAGATTCCGAAAGAGCGGGTGAT